>JALLPB010000041.1:0-30358 GCA_036939975.1 Cyclostephanos tholiformis | reverse complement strand
GGGGTGGGGGGGGGGGGGGGGGGGGGGGGGGGGGGGGGGAGGTCGCAAAATCAAAGAGATCAGCGGGGGATGGAAAGAGCGAACGTTTACTCACGTATCTGGGAATGATCGCCATCCTCCTCGTACCGCTCCCGCCGCCGACGCGGCCCAAGTCCGCATCGTCCTCCTCGGCCGCCGCCTCGGCCATGCCGCGCGACGATCCGTCCGTTCGTTGGGTCGTATGCGTCGCCCGCGACAGTTGCCGCTGTCGCCTCCTCCTCTCGCGCAATTGCTTCTTCCATGAATTTTCGACATCCCCCCCGCCATCCTTCCCCAGGAGACGACGGTTCCACTGGACATCATCGGCGGCACGATGAGACGACGGCGAGTCGCCATCGAATCGCCGCCGCGACGATGACGCGTCCTCCTCCTCCTCCTCGATGGATATCGTCAGCAGTAGGGAAAGTACGAGACATGCCGATAGGACGAGCGTTAACGTCCGCGACGGTGATGGCGCGTTGGTCGTTCTCCTCTTCCGACGTCGATCCGGACCGATAATATTATTTTCCATGGTATTTTTTTTATTTTTTTTTTGGTTTTCTCCTCCCTTTCGTGCCCTAGCGGTCATCCTCGGTCATCGCGCAGTCATCACTCACGATTCGGAAGGACCCCAATCCCAGGGCCGGGGGGCGGGGGATGGGGAACAAGAGAGATTTTATACCCCCCACAAAAAAAATAATAACGGGGCACCCCCGCCACCCCCCCGACTGCCATCGCACGCACGGGCGAGGCGCGTGCGTGGGGGAAAAGCCCCAATATTCTCTCTCGTTCGTGCCCAATTCTTTCCCCCTCGCGCCTTTACCGGTTTTCGTCATCATCAAGAAAAGAAGATATGAAACCGGAACTCCTCATGATCTGCCTCCTCCGATCCACCGCCGCGGCTCTCGCGACTAATCATCGGGGAGGGGTCGGCGGCGCAAGCGCCGCCGGAGCCGGCGCCGGCATGGCGGCGGCGGGAAGACCGCGGCGGAAGGAGATAGAGAAGAAGAAGAAGAAGACGACGACGACGCTTCTCGCCTCCGTCCGGTCGTCGTCGTCGTGGTCGTCGGCCGACGGAGGCGAACGCTACGCCCCCTCGTCGTCATCATCGTCGTCGTCGTCGTCCTCGCCATCCCCCCCGCTCCTATTCCCCGGTGTCGGGGGGGGTCACATCGCCCTCCGCCTAGCTCGACGATCGGACGTATCGGGCATACGGGAATGCAACCTAGCGACGCTGCCGGAGAATTACCACTCGAACTTTTACGTGAATCACGTTCGGACGTGGCCGGAATTATCGTTGGTCGCCGAACACGTCCCCGAGGGTTGGAGGGAGGAGGACGACGACGACGACGACGAGAACGAGGATTGGGTGGTCACGGGGGCGGACGATGATAATCATTGCTACAACGGCAACGACGAGCGCGGCGGCAGGAGCAGCAGCACGAGGATCGCGCCGTTGGGCGAGTACTGGAAACGCGAAAGTCGCGGGGCGGGACGACAACAAGGGCGGCGGCGGTCGGACGGTCGTGTCGATTACGACGATGGCGGCAGGCCTAGGAGGGAGATCGTGGGTTACATACTCGGCAAGGTCGAGGAGCGTCCGCGGCGGGGGGAATTCCAACCCTCGCGGGTGGCGCTATACGACGACGACGACGACGGGGGGGGTTCCCTGTTGCGTCATCTCGACGATCGGCGGGGGAGGGTGCGTTTCCCCTCCCCCCGCGATTGGCGTCGTCGTAATTCGCCGTCGTCGTCGTCGTCGTCGCCCCCGCAACCGGAGAGGCACGGCCACGTCACATCCCTCGCCGTTCATTCCCACGCCCGTCGTCTCGGCATCGCATCGTCCCTGTTACGGCAGCTGCACTATCACCTGCGCGAGTGTCACGGCGCCGACTCGGTCGGGTTGCACGTGCGCATTAGCAACGAGGCGGCCGTTAGGCTCTACTGCGCCGAGGGATACGACGTCGCGGACATCATGCCGCTGTACTACGGCGACGGAGAGTGAGTAGACGTTGCGGTGCGATTGATCTTCCCCAGCCCCCCCCCCCCCCCCGTTCCGTGCAATTTCCCCCCCCCCCCCACGCTCGTTCGTATCGTGCGGGNCGTCCTCCGTTGGGGCGGGGTCCCCCCCCCCCCCCCCCCCCCCCCCCCTCGCTGTTGACCAAAAAACCTAGTCCATCACCCCGCCTTTGCCCTTACCCAATCATCTTTCCCCTCCTCGTTCGATGCACGGATTTCTTTCATCGACAGGGATGCGTACTTCATGAGAAAGAATCTGTCATCCACGGCGTTGGACGACGAGCGGCGAACGCAACGGCTCCTCCGCGAGCGACACTACAGGAGGGGGGAGAAGGAGCGCGAGGACTGGCTGAATCGCGATGCGACGCGGGGGGGCAGCTACTTCGAGGGACGGAAGACGATGAGGGAACTGCTACTCTCGGAGGAGGAGAAACGCGCTCGGATTGACGATAACGACGACGGCGGTTACGTCAATCCTCGGACGTCGAGTTTGACCGGGGGAGGAGCCGACGGAGGCGATGGAATCAACGGTCCGTCCGACAATCGTCCCTCGTCGCTGCTGTCGGGACAATTCCAACGGAGCTTTCGATCCTTCCTGAACGGAGGAGGCGACCGTACGACTCCGACACGGCAAAGGCAGGACGGAGGCGGCAGGTTCTCGTCGTCTCCCCCTCCGTGGGAGGTCGGGCCGGACGGCCTGCGACTGCCTAGGTACATGACGGTGATGAGAGAATCGTCGTTATCGCTCGAGGGGAGGAGGGGGGTCCCCCCGTCGAGCAGGGGCGGATTGAATAACGCGGAATTGGGAACCGACGTGATGGACGATGCACGCAACGATGATGAAGAGGAAGGCGTTGTGACCTTGGATTCTCGCGTTGCCACCGGATCCGTGTAATACGGTACAAGGGTGGGTCGTCGCCGTAGAATGAAATAGTAATTCAAGGGTCGTGTAAATATAAAGTAAGATTTTGGCATGCTTCTTGTCTTGGTAACAAATGAAATGGAGCATCATGTAGGAAAGAGACATAAAAGTCTCCGTGGGCACACGACTATGCAACTTTGAATGATGCACAGGACAAAGATCACAGGGAAGTTAAATTATCAAGTGAGTATCGTAAACATGACATCATAGTAAAGAAACGGCCTATGTTTATTATGAATTGAACAACGGCTTGAGAATAGTCAATGTTTTGGTCTCACTTTTACTCCGTCTCGACCTTGTCAAGATATATTTTTTATCTTCAGAAATTGATGATGAGAAAGGGGTATTGATTCCAGCGCAGCATTCTGGGGCAGATCGGACCCTTCTTCCTCCCGGAGTTCTGTCGGCATTTTTTGATTTGCTTTCTTCTCTCTCCCCACCCTCGCGGTCGCCATCCCGCTTCCGCAGATCATTTCCCCGCGCGGCCAGTTCGGTCGAAAAGTCTTCAATGCCGCCGCCTCCGCCACCCTCGGCCTCATACTCCCTCGTCATCGATGACTGTTCCTCGGGAGACGACGACTACGACGGCGCCGCCAGTCAGTATCATCGCGAGCGACTCTACGGCATCGGGGACGTGGCCGCGTTGTGCCGTCGGGGGAAGGACGCCGCCGCTCCTCCGTCCCCCCGAACTAATGGCGGGCGTCCTCCCATTCCCCAGGACGCTGGCGGATGCGGCGTTGACGACGACGCAATGGAGGAGAACGATCGTCGCGATGGAGGGGGGGAGGAGGGGGAGGGCGGGCTCATGATCCCGAACTTTGACCGACGAGAATTTCAGGATCAACAGCGATCTCCCCCCGCGAAGAAGAAGAAGAGGAACAAAGGCAAGAAGAAGAAGAAGAAGAAAAGGAAGGATAGCAAGAAGAGTAAAAATTCGGTGGAAGTGAACGAAGGCGATGCCCCCGATGAGACAGAGGAAGAGGAGGGGGATGAGGAGAGGGGTTGGGAGGGGGATGATTTCGACACAGTGGAGGAGGTAAAAGAGGACCGATCCGAATCCGATATCGTTCGATATGTCGCCGCCACGACGATGACGGCACCTCCCGCGGAATCCATCGCCGTTGCGGACGGGCTCGGCGGAAGACTCGGGAGAATGAGCGACACGTCATACGACCTGGACTCTGGAATCGTGTGCGATCGACTGGCCACCGCCGCCGTCATCGCGGCGGACGGACCATCCGAAACGATGGACGTCGCCGTCGTCGACCCCGGCGGGGAGCTACTTCCTCGGAAGCCTCGATCCGCGAGGTCCATCTCGTTTGGCGTGGTAACCGTGAGGGAATATGCGCGGACGCTTGGAACGCACGTAGTGCCAGCCGACGGAGGCTGGCCATTGGGGCTCTCCGACGAGGTGGTTGCCGAGAATCGCGTCGACGGCGGGAGAGGAATGGACGCCGTTGTCGTAAGCTGTGTGGAGGGAGACAATGGAATCAGCGGCAGTCCCGACCCCACATCACCCCCCCGCCGTCGCAGTCGTTTCCGTTCGCGGTCCGATTCGTTTGTTGGATCTCCGTCGTTGCCGTCGTCGCCGTCGACGGCGCATCACTACCACCGCCCAACATCTTGGACCGTCGACGACTTTGAAATACGAAGGCAGATCGAGTTGCGGCAGCGATACGCGCAGCTGATACGCGATCAACGACGGCGCAAATTCGAAAAGGAATGGGAGAAGAGGAACATTAGCGCCGTCCACAACAGGCACGGTCAGTGTAATAATATTCGACGTGGTCGGAGTCGCTCAGGGAGCTTTGGTGGATACGGTGGCTCCGTCGGCGGGGTTGGTAGGAGCCGCGCTGGCAGCAGCTCATTCAAGGTCGAAATGACACCCGAGGATAGAGAGGCATTGGACGGCCTTCTGAATCGGCCCGTGACGTTGCCGACTGGCGAATTGGAAACGCGTCCGTATGATTATAAGAAGAGGATATGTCACGCCCGTAAGTCCAAGGGCGGTCCCAAGGGCAACAACAATGGCGGGGGCGTCGATTGGCAAGGTGATACGCCTCAGCACGATTATACGGAAGATGACGAGCTGTATCACGACTACGGGGGACACAATCCGCTCTTCCGGGCCATGAGAGAAGATGATCGTCGGAAGGTCTTGCTGCGGGACGATCACCTCATGACCATACGCCGACATAGTCGGCGACCGATGGTCGACGACTCGATGAAGGCCTACCCATCACCATCCGAACCGATGCAAAAAATCGACGCTCCTCCCTCGTTCATCGCGAACGACGACGAGTACGTCACTCTGGACCCCGCCGACGGCGTTGTCACGCAACGCTTGCAGCAGGACCTCGAGGCGCTGCGCATCCGTCGGTCCGATCTGTCCAACCTCGGATGTTCCTGTCGCAAGCTCCACGTCTTTCTACCGGGATCGACGGATCGGTCCCATCATAGGAAAAAGACCAGCCATCGTCGACTTCCCGAGCGCAAGCTACGTGAGGAACTGCGCAAACGTGGGTTATTGCACGGTGGAACCGGCGATGAAGGCGGCGTGTTGTTGTCGCGCGAGGACATGGAAGTGCTGTTACACGACGCGATCGAGAACGAGCCGTGCTGTTGGGGTAACGACTGTCCGTGTTGGCGGGACGGGATCGGATGTCAGGCGGATACCTGCTCGTGTTGGCACGCCTCGCACGATGTCGGTTGCGCCAGCGCTTTCAATTCTTCCGCGAGCAAACAGAATACTGCTGTAATGACGTCGAGATGTGGCAACCCGTACGGAATGTATATTGTGGATTTCAATGCAATTGCACTATATCGAGGGCAATATGTGGCCACATGTATTCTCGATGAGTGACGTTGGGGGACAGGACTACAAAAAAGGAAATCCACTTGCACCATTGGCGGGCAGGGGGGTGGGGATTTTTTCGTAAATATATTTGCAACCTCACATGTAAAGCAAACTCTAAAACTTGATAATGATATTCCCAATCACCCATGTCATAACTTCTTATGCACCTGATGACGATTTTTAACAATTGAAACCGTTGGTTTCCACCATTCACCCCAAAACATCTTCACACAGTACCCCTCGCGCCAAAACCCCTCACACAGCAACGTTCAGCGCCATCGCCAATGGGACTCTGACAGGTTACGACTGATACTTTCTCCTCGCTGGTCACTCATGAAAAAAAAATCGCATTGTTCAAATGCCAGAGCAACCATGACTGTAACCGTTGGAGAAGTTTACACCGAAGCAAGGAGGGCAAGGAGGGATGGCGAGCGAGGAACCATCGAATACGCCTATATAGGTCAGTACGCCGGAGAATCAAAGCATGGCAAGCCTCATGGTCAGGGCATAACCAACTTCGCCAATGGAGACGAGTGCGTTAGAGAATGGAAAGATGGCAAGCCTCATGGCTATGGCACCCTCAAGTTCGCTGATGGAAGACAATACGTTGGAGAATGGAGGGATGGCAAGCCTCATGGCCATGGCACACTCAAGTTCACCGATGGAGACGAATACGTTG
Source organism: Cyclostephanos tholiformis (assembly GCA_036939975.1). Classification (NCBI taxonomy): domain Eukaryota; phylum Bacillariophyta; class Thalassiosirophyceae; order Thalassiosirales; family Thalassiosiraceae; genus Cyclostephanos; species Cyclostephanos tholiformis. The sequence continues at coordinate 23,863 of JALLPB010000041.1, read as the reverse complement.
GAGAATGGAAGGATGGCAAGCCTCATGGTCAAGGTACCTCCAAGTGCGCTGATGGAGAATACGTTGGAGAATGGAAGGATGGCAAGCCTCATGGCCAGGGTACCTCCAAGTACGCTGATGGAGAATACGTTGGAGAATGGAAGGATGGCAAGCGTAATGGCTATGGCACCGTCAAGTTCGCTGATGGAGACGAATACGTTGGAGAATGGAAGGATGGCAAGCCTCATGGTGGTCAGGGCATAATCAATTTGGCTAATGGTACTCAATTGAGCATACTTGTCGATCCAGGACACATTCCATATGACAAGCGTCAGTGCTGCATCTGTCTTGATAATTTTTGTCGGGGTGAGGAGAGAACACTTTTGCCATGCACGCACGGATTTCACGCGAGCTGTTTGGGCCCTTGGCACGCGAGGCAATCCACATGCCCAATGTGCCGGACACGCTTTTAGAATACGCCTAACTCCAAGATCGATGTTGATAATTGTTACTTTGCTTCAAGAATATTGTTACCGCTGAAAACGAAATGTCTGATTCAGAGGAGAAAAACTCTAGAAAGAAGGCGGTTAGATTTATTCTGTTAGTCATATTGTGCTTTTTTGCAACGAAGTAAAGAATATCATTAAAAAAATCATTAGGAGGCTCATCGTCATCAGATTTTTTGGATAATTCATTCCTCGTGAGCATATATATTCTCACGCAGATTTTACTGGTGGGTCTTTTCCACGCTGTCTGCTGATGGCATCCGCGGGGGGGGGCTAATGGATATGTAATGAAATGGGCCGAGGAGAACTTGGATGACGGTATGGTACTTTTCGGAAGAAAATTCATCAAAAGAATATTAATTACGGACAATAATCCGACCGAACTAGTATACGAGTTCATCCTTTGTGTTGAGGACCGTCTCGATCGTGACCTCCTTGGTCGAAAAATTCTGCTCGTCCTCGCTGTCGTATCCCCCAAGAAGCTCCATTCGTTCCTGCTTCTGCCTCGCCCTCCACTCGCCGAGTCGCGCCATGACGGCCCTGAATTCCGCGCAATTCTTGCATTTGCCCTTCGTCTCCTGAAGTTGCAGCTTTTGCTTCTTGGCCTCATCAAACGCGTTGAACTGCTTCTCATAATTCTTCATATTATGTGCGATGACCACGATCTCTTCCTTGGACGTGAGCCTCTCGCGCGGACACCACATGAATTGGTAAAATGCCTCAAAGCTTGATTGCGACAGTTGCTTCCCCTGAAATGTCCACAGGATGTTGCCGTTGTCCATTGCGAACCTAGAGTGACCCCCCCCAATGGGTTGGGTTACGATTGTGGCGACGGTATGCCCGCTTGGGTCCCATAATACCTGATACCTGATTGGCGCAATAATGCTCCTTGATGAAAAGGGTCTTCGAATAGACATTGTTGAACTCGAGAGTGCCCAAGGCCAAATCTCCGAGTGCAGCGAGGATGATGGTGCGTCCCACCGGACTCCAGAAGATGCAATTCATTGCTTCCCTTTGAGGGTCTTGACAAGATTGACCTCGGTGACAACCTGCTTCTCCTTGTTCCCGCCTCCCCCTACACCACCGCCCTTCTTGTTCCCTCCCACCCCCTTCTTCTTCTTGAGCTCTGTTGTCTTGTACATGTCGTAGAAGGTGACGTTCACCTTCATGCTTGTTAGATTCTTGGCGTGTATGATGGCGAAACGCAATCCCTGCAGTTCCCACGCGAAAAACATGATGGCATCCTTCACGTCAAGCATCTCCATTGGCACGCCGGGCTCGTTCACCCTGAATAACTCCAGATTATTGTACAGCGTCTTCTTGCTCTTGGTGTGCCTTGTGACCTTGACGCAATTTTCGTCGATTTAATTCGACAACCAAACCGACAACACAGCATCCCCCCACACGTTCCACCACAGCCGTGCGTCCTTCCCGACTTTCCCTCTATCTTAGACGCCGAGTTTTATTTGATTGTTGCGTGTATTTGCAAAACGGCGGCCACCCTAAGGCCCAGGCATCCCCCCACTCATCGCTCTATATTTCGATCCCTCTCTTTTTGCCCTCCCCAGTGATCGGACCGACGACACCAACCAAATCCTAATGGCTTGCGGCCTGTGCATGGTGTGGGGGAACGGCGGCGCCGTGATTGGATGCCGCCGCTGCTGCACCCACAAAGAGAAAGGAGGGAAAAGCCAATGGGAGTAAGGTGGTGGCAGCTCGAGTTGGTTGTTGTGTGTTGGTAGAGATGTTGTACTTGGTAGATGTACTCTATGGTACGATACTTTTGCATAACTATGAAATGTCGGCGTTTCACATTAAAATGTGCAGGAAAGGCCACAAAAAAAATTATGTCGGTGTCACAACATCGCCCTGTTGGCAGAATTTTGCCGACATTGTCATCTGTCGTTGACATGTCGCCGACATGTTGCCAACATGTAGCCAACATTCCCAGCTAAGCCAGGGAGCACCCTGACTATAAGGACTTCCTCTGCTGTCATGTGTGTGGGAGTCTGCACAAAATGACCACAAACTTCCCAATTTGAATTGACAAGTTTGTGTGAATCAATTCTTTGGATTTTCAGATGAAAATTCCTCTTTGGTGGCAAGTATACATCAGTTGTCTACCTACTTCAACCCACCCCACTCCCATATTGTCTTCAGTCAAAACAGTTAATTAAGCGGGTGCTGAAAGAAGTTTATCTGCCATGAGCTATTCCAAATAAATATTTAATCATGACCCTATACAGAGAAAGTGAATAACTCAATAAAGCGGCAGTGTAATTTACCAGCCCCTCCCCTCCATGGTAAAGTTTGGCTCAATGACGCTGGCTGATATGTTACCTATTTCTGATAATTGCTGTGTAGAATCTTCTCTTTACAGTTCAGAATCAGAGAGGGAGGTATTTGGGACAATGATGATGTATGTTGTTTCTATTGCTTCAGAGGGAGAACAGCTTTTTCCATCTGATGATGATGGTAATAGAACACTTATGGCAGCTTGCCAGTTGGTCATCCCATTGGTTGAATACATGAGGGAGCTTGTTCTTTTCCAAACATTGTTCCTACTCCAACTACAGCTTAAGGGGGAGCTACCTGTTGATGTTGTAGCAAATTAGAGAAAATGGTAATGTGTATTGTTTGAAAGGAACACAAGAAACTCAACAGTGATATATTTGCCCTGACTTTTGATCATCAAGAAGTTCCCCCTATGGTACAATGGATGTCTAACAAAGATAGTGCTTGAATTACAAGCAATATTCCATGATCTTTAGGAGATCTGGTTATATGGCCTTAACGTCATTGATGTTAGACAAAACAATTGTCATAACAATAGCTAATCTTTTGTCCTGTTCAATTGCAAAGTGCATCAATCTTGCAGCAAATAATAGCAGATATGATGGTCCAGCCAAAAAAATCATTGTCACATACATCTACACATTATTCCTCAAAGAAGCTCATTCAGCCAAAAGCAAAACTGATGATTCCAGTTGGCCGGTGGCCACTTTGCTGACAAATATTGTGAAACAATGAAGCTGAAAATTGCAACTTTGGATTTTGCTGAGTGTCCTGCATTATGGCAATCAAAATTGCAAACAGACACAGCTCTGTAGATCATCTAGGCTCTTACCATGAACAGACCTTTTCTGACTCAGACTCACATTAATGCCAACACCAATAATAATTGTAGCCAATAGCCCAATAGATAGGCTCTCATAAATATCTAGATAATAATCACCACCAGTACTGCTCTTCTTCATACCTAGATTATACCAATTGATTGGACCTTCCTATGCCCCTGGTAATGGATATCAAGCTCAAACTTGACAAAACTGCCTAAGCCGCCATAGCCATTGATGCCATGCAAGCATCTGCCAGTGTCTCCTTGAGCACGGAGACACCCCAGCTTGCCACTGCCGCTGCCATTGCTTTGATCATCATCATTGCATCCTTTATGGCCTCTGACCTGCCCAAAAAAAATGCCCTAGCCCAACTATTAGGTCTGTTGATAGATAGATGGAACTTATAGACACCCCCAGAATACTACCAATGCCACACAATTTATGTCAAACAAACAAAAACAAGAGAATTTTAGACACAGTGTACTTTAATACATAATACATCACACATCACAGCAGACTTGATCACCAAAGCACTCACAACCAAATACAGGTATGATAGAGAAAAAAACAATGTAAGAAGATCCAAACAGAACAAAGCACTCAAGAAACTTGGCAACATCTTAACCAACTCACCTATGACAGTCCCAGCACAACCAAAGTGCCCATTGCAAGAGACCAGATGAGTAACTTTCAATCAAGCCACCCAACCACCCAAAGAGACAGCCACAGCAAGCCCACCAGAACCAATACTTTCCCAAAGGACACAAACCCCCACCCCAATCATGGCACCACAATTGGCAAAAAATTCATGAACATGCCAACTTTAAGGATACACACAACACAATCCACAAAAATCAATGCCATACCTGCAAACAAGAGGATGAGCAATCCAGCTAAAATCAAAATGACAGACAAAATAAGAGAACACCTCAGATCAAAAACAATGGCAAGAATACCTCAATGTTATATGCACTTACGTTGACTCACACTCAACAATGTCCAACAAGCCCAACTCATACACAACAAAGAGACAGGTACATATTTGAGTTATATTGCCAGCTCTTATGCCACCCAAAATACAAAGAATCATGGGCCAAGTCCGCAGCAAACAAGCCAGGAAGTCTAGCACAAGGACTCAAAGGTGGATGAGCAAAGGGAACTAACACCATTGATTTCATGAGAAAAGAAGAAGTGCCAACAGAAAGAGCAACAGATGTTATGTCCAGAAGTTTTAGTTATTAAAGCACAAGACTTACAGCAGGAGGCAAGAGATAGCTACCCAGACAACTGTGGCACACCAACCACAGACATGACCCTGTTCAAAATATTAATTAGATAATAGCATCATATCCATGCCAAATGCAAATTGCATCACAATGGACACAAAGGATTTTTACCTAAGAATTCCAATGAAAAGACAAGAATATATGCAACTCAAACTCTTTGACACCATACCAGATGAAACCATACAAGAATATAATATGATGCCATTAGTCACAAACTACGAATATGTATATTGCAAAGGCATGTATGGCTTACACAATCGAGTATTATTGCCCAAAAACTCTTCAAAAAACAACTCGCTGAACACAGATAGCATCAGAGCAAAATCATCAATGGCCTCTGGACTCACAAAACCAGACTCTTATGCTTCATCTCATTGTCGAGGACTTTGCTGTCAAATATGTACACAATGAAGATGCTGAACAACTAATTGATACAATCAGAAACATTATCCAATGACAGTAGTTAGAGAGGCAACAAAATAAATTGGACTCACCATTGAATGGGAATACATAAACCAAAAGGCACATATTCACATGCCAGGATACATCCAAGAAGCATCTATTAGATTCAAACAAGAGAAGCCAGCAAATATCCAGAACTCACTGCACCCCAACAAGGTAATTTCTCAATATGGAGCAAAGACACAATATACAAAGACAATAACACATCCCCCTCATAATCCAAAGAGACGACAAAATATGTCCAAGCAGTGAAAGGAACCCTCATGCAATATTACACAAGCATGGTCAATACCACCATCCTCATAGCACTCACCTCAATTGCAACCAAACAAGGGAAACCAATGCAAGAGATGATGAAAAAAGTGAAACAGTTGTTAAACTGTGCAACTCAACAAGAGGATGCAACAATCACATACAATGCAAGCAAAATGATCATGCTGCACACATTTACACTGGACACTGCAACAAAAAGAAAGCACAAATAATATGTGCAGGAGGATATTTTTTCCTATCCAGCAACAAGCAATTCCCTCCAAACAATGGCCCGATCCTAACAATGCTGTAATCATCAAAGCTGTTATGTCCTCCTCAACAAAAGCCAGACTCGGTACAATATATCTCAATGCAAAGAGACAATTTACCTCTAACAAATCCAATAGCAGATGGGACATGCACATTGATGGACTCAAATGGAGCATATAATATGATGGCAAAAGGAGTAATCAACAATTAAATACAGCCAAAATACACCAAGGCCACCATTGGCTGTGCAACTGAGAAGCCCAAGGTCAACTTAAAATTTATTAGCAACCAGAGGGACAAACCTAGTGGATTACTTTATGAAGCATCATCCATCTTCCCAACATGTCAATGTCAAGGCAGAATTTCTCACTAGAGTAAGAGATCTGCTGCAGCTAAAATCAATTTTATGGTAACTTTGATTTTAGCTGCCATCTAAAATCAAATTCATGTAACTTCAATTTTACATGGGTAAAATTGGATCTATGACCCCCATCACTGATTTTACGTGATTCTAGCCCCATATAATAGTGAATATCTGGGGTAAACAAATTTTCAATATTCATCTAATATCAAATGAATTTTTTGTGACAGCTGATTTTATGTGATTGATGTTTACTGTAAAATTGATTTTACCCATGTAATGCTGATTTTAGATGGTATGCCGGTCATGTAATATCAGCTGAGTGCCATTAGGTAAAAAAGTCAGATTTCTTGGAATATAGAATCCAATCTATACTTAAAGCTGATTTTATAGGGATCAGTTGCCATGTAATTTCAGCACAATTTTTTTGATCTGATATTACATGACTGTGGGAGCATTTAAAATCAATTTTATGGAAAGATTCAATCCTAAAGCTGATTTTTCATGATGGCAGAACCACATAAAGTTGATTTTATGTGAATTGTAATCAAATAAAATCAACTCTATGTCATTGCTAATTTTGCTTGGATACTTGGTGTACGTTATAAACTCTCTCTTTGTGCAACTCTAATTTCAAGAGGAAAAGGCCCTCTGGTGAATGTCTGATATAACATGAAAATGTAGATCTGATTTTATATACCCCCTAGGTACATAAAATCACCTTTACGTTTGATCTGATATTAGCTGCTACAGATCTAGGAGAAGCCAGATGCACAAAAATCAAAGGACAGCCCAATACCTCAAGCAGCAAAAATGCCAAGCTACAAAAGTGTGTCAGTCTCACTAGCCTATGAGATCTAGCTTAACAAATTTTAGCAATGGAAAAAAATTTTAATCTCCGTGTGGAAGGTTTTTGAGGCAACAACAAACTAGATTTCACTCATAAAAAGTTGTCACTGTGTAGCTTGAATCAATCTGGCAAACTTTTCTTGGTATGGGTTACTCTGGCAACAATGAGTCGATCCGGCAAACATTTTTTATATATAAGTTACTCACCTACTGATTCCATTGATCCCTCTCAAACATATACAGTAAATATCAAGTTGGGGATTAACATAGATATTGATTTAATAATATCTTGAATTTAAGTTTTGACTTTTTTTTCACATTCAGGACAGAACCATTGTCCCACTGGAAACTCTTTTAATGAAATGCATGCCATATGATACGCATTAATGCATCCGTCACAGCATATCAAATCTCCCCCATCATGGCATACCTCACATTCATCAGACTGTTCCCAGAGTTTCTTCACTTGGAGATAATTACTATGTCCTTCCCCTGCTTTGTATGTGGAATAATAATGAACGAGGCAACGATTTACAGATGTACCCACTGCTTTTGCAATTTTGGGCCATTGTTTACGATATTCCTGAATTGCCTCGTTGAATATCGTCCACTCATGCTCTGACAATGGCATTCCCTCTAACATGGAATGAGGTTTATCACATTTCCGTTCCGATAGTTCCAATTCGTCTTGGAACGGAATTTTCGCCACTGTTTGTTTGTGAAACCACTGTTCGGCAAGAGTTACCTTGTATGCAAATCGATGTAACGTCATCATGCCTCGAGCTTTCTGAAACGTATGAAGAGATTCTAAATAGTCGCCGACGGGTTCTCCTCTGTTGTGCGCTTCTTCCGATAAGACCGCATCCCATATTTGATCATACTTCGCCACAGCACTTTTTTCGGCACTTACATTGCCCTCACAGCCCGTCGATTCGCTCCTTGCCAAGTGCTCTTTTCCCCACGTGGTCGCACACGGGATCTGCCCGGCCGAAACCTGATAACGGTCCCCGATTCGCGAGTGTCCCACCGAGAAGTTCCCCTCACCATGATTCCTGATTCGTTGGCGACGAGAGCGGCGGAGGATGGCGTTGCAGCCTTCGTGGCCGTCGATTCCAATGCTGCGCAATTGTCTCGCGGTTAGCGTATTCATGGCAGCGCGTTCGGCGGTGATCCACGGCGCGAATACTTTGAGGTGACGATCCGAACTAATTTTCGATTTAATTTTTTTAGGAACGGTAATTTTCACGAGGAAATCGGTGTCTCCCTCGCTTGGGCGACCGTCATCCGACATCATTCTTTTGGACCTTATCACATCGCTAGTTTTGCCAGTAACTGATGTACTTTGACAAGGTTTATGTGTAGGCCAGCGGATGATCAGTTGGTCCCCATGTGATGCTCCTGGTGGCAACTTCACAATACATGAAGGGAGATAGTTTGATGCATCAATGTCGCAACTAAACGGCGAAAATTTCGAGCTGGGGAGTTGATCGGTTTGTACCCAAGCTGATTTCACAATGGATGGTGGGGTTTTCGCGGCATGATTCTGCGTGACGCCAGCATTACGACCACCATTAGAGTCAATGTGTTTATGTCCATAACTGTTGGATTCTACATCATCACGTAATGAGTCGACCTTACACTCAACAGTAACAGACTGTGAATTGTCGCGAGCACCAGCATCCATCCCATGATCCGGGTCAGTAGTAGCAAGATCTGAACCGATCAGCACATCTGCACGATCAATATAAATCGGCGCCTTCTCTGTTGAATCTGCTCCGGACAATGACGTGACGTCTGTCTTCTCTTGACAGCCCGCGGGATCATCTCGCGTGGTCCGCGACCATGAACCACGTACGTCCTCAGTATTTAGCTGCACAGTCTGCGTCTCCGATGCGCTACTACTAGCCCATGGCAAAGGATCGGGATCACTATCGACGGTATCGGCGGCAAGTATCCTGTGAGCGCTCTGGCCGTCATTGTTGGTGGTATGTGCATCCGATGAATTCTCCATGTCGATGGACGCCTTCGGTTGTGTTAAGTTTTCTTGTGCTGGTGGAATATTATTTTTTGGGGGTCGTATTTTTGTTTTTTTTTTGTAGCAGATTTTGTGTGTGAAATGAGAGATGACCTCAAAAGGAATGACAGGTGACTACCTAACTCTAAATTTTTTCTTGGATGTAGCTGCAGAAACAGGGGTGGCCCATCTTCCCCAGAATGATTGTGAGTGTGTGCAGAAGACCAAAAGACAATCAGAAATTTGATCATTATTTATTATTTGTCCTAATGATTATTACTCCCATGCTGGCCATCCCGTCTATTTCAACTCATTTATTAATAAAGCTGATTTCCATATAAAGAGGTGATAAGATCTTGACAAAGGAGAACCATTATGATGATCAATGTCTATCTGCCAGAAAACAAATAGTAGTGGTCAGAGTATTAGAGGTATCAGCATTAAGAGCTCCTCAGAGAGAATGGTCAGCTAATTTTATCAAACCTCTGGGAGTACACCTCTCACATACTGAAACTCTTAGTACTTCAAGGTAGGTAGGAATCAATAGCCAGTTGGCAAGTAAATTTCTTAGTAAAAGGTAATGAGTAAATAAGAGCTATGAATCAGTAGCCTCTGTTCACATAAAAAATTAAACTCAGTTGATGTGTAGATAACCAGTTATTCTTGTGTATGACCTCTCTCTCTCTAAGTTTTTAATTCCTGTTTCCAGGAATTTTAATTTTTGTTTTGAATGAACAGGAACTGCAAGGATTCGTTGGAATTCCTCTTTCATCCAAAGGAATGCAGTAGTGGGTTTTAATTTCAATGCTGCCAGCAAGCAGCTAGATGTAGATAGAATGCCAACAAAGTTACATGCCAAACTGAAGTGCCATCAATCTACACAATCATCTTTAAAACAACATCCCACAAGATGACCTGCGAGATAACAACTGTCATGATAGTGATTAGGGCCTTATTATCTAAGGTGACTACTAGTGGATTAACAATGGATCGCCCAAGCATTCTATTTTGGTTCCATGTGCCAGCCTTTCAATCCAAGTGCTTGTGGAATTTTGACACATTGTAATATTTTAGGTAAGTACAATTGTGCTTTTGCTCTTAGATAAAACAGATTTGCATGAAAGAATTGTTGACCCATCATGGCTTGCACCAGAATTAAACAGAGTGCAATAGAACTGATTGGATATAAGAATGTAGTAACCATTTGCAATGGGAATTGTGACATGCAGCTGACCTTTTATTGCATTTCTAAAAATCGTATTAGGATACACATATGAACGAAACAAGAAACCTTGATAGGGATTCATTCAGAACTTGCTCCTTCCCCTGGCCCTCCATGACCAAACCCGCACACTCCCTGGCCTCTAAATCGGGCAGACAATCCTCAAGACGTTCGTTCTTTCTTACGGGGACAAACGCGACCAGTCGTCCACCCACCCTCAACAGAGGCGCTCCCATTTCCGTTCGATCGTGTCCAATGGCGTGAAATAATTGCGTCAACGGAGGATAACCATCCCCCCCCTCACCCTCTCCCGACATCATGGCCTCTCGTATGCCATATGGTGGGTCGGTGCAGATGACGTCAAACGCTCTACCCCCGATCGCCGCTCGCGCGCGCCTACGGACGTCGGGGTTCAGGCAATCGCCGTGTATGATTTCCAATGGCGGGGGCAACGAACGCGACACGAAGTCGCGCACGATGTCGTTCCGATCGACCTGTCCGTTATGCGCTATTTCGATGGCCACCGAGCGACAGCAGCAACCTCCTTCGGCGAGTAATCCCGATGATATCGTCGACCTAGACGATGACCTCGACGTGATGTGTGATGCCGCAAGCAGCGTCGCGCACGATCCGGCGAAGGGATCCAGCACGCACATGCTGCGACGCAATCGCGCGACGTTGCACATGGCGAAGGAGGCGATGTGACACAATGGCGTGGTGGTGATGCATATACGCGTTTTGGGGCCGTATATCGACGTCTTGGGACCCTTGGCGACGACCCTCGCTAGCAGCTTACTCTCGCCCCCGTCGTTATTACCGACATCTCTGCCGCAGATATCTTTTGTGGCGTCGTTGACATTGGGGTCATCATTGTTCGATGTATCATCCCGGGGGGGATGTTTCAACCCCTCCAGGATGTATATCCCGCACGTGGGATTCACCAGGTCTACCCTTCCCCGAAACGACCTCACGAGCTCGGCCATTGACAGTATTGCATCCCTCTCTTCGCGCAATGGCGATCGCGCGTTCTTCCCGAATCGCGCACGTCGTCGTTGCCCTCGCCCCCGCCGCTGTTGTTGTTGTTGTTGTTGTTGCCGTCGATGATCATTAACCTGGTTCGCATCTTCATCGCCGTCGTCGCGCGCATCATCATCGCGAATAATGCCGTACCGACGCAATCGTATCGACCACGTGGGCTGCACGGCGTTGTCTCCCTCTCCTCCATCGAGGATTGTTATCAAATCCTCGAACGAACCATTTCGTCTCGCCTCGTCTGCAAGTCCCTCATACGTACAACTTACGGCCACGATGCGAAAGGCAGCGCGAACGAGGGAGCATCGTCGTATCGCTCTCTTGAATATATCGTCGAGGGGGGGGAGTGGAGCAGGAACCCCCCTCGTTTTCTCCGTCCCCTCCTTGACCACTTTTGTCTTCGGTGTTATTGATGTCGTCGCATCGTTGTCATTGACATGGACGTCGAGGTAACGCGATGGCGGCACCTCGGATATCGTAACATACTGCATGCCCGATTCGTATGCCTTGATCTGCGACGTCGGGGGCAATGCTAATCTGTCGTCGTATTCTACTCCTTCTTCTTCGCCACTGCCACCACGGCGATCCTCCCAAGATGATGCGTAGCATCCATAAGGGAAGGACAGAGCGTTAACGTAATCGAATCGCAGCATATTCTTATGACCTCCGTCATCATCATCATCATCATCATCATCATCATCCAAATTCTCGACGAGAGAAGACGACGACAATGATTCGTATTGGTAATAATCTTCCAATTCCGCACGGAATGCCGATTCGAACTCCAATTGTCGTAGAGCATCGCTATATCCCTCCGTGCCCTCCCCCCTTTAAATTTTAATTTTTTGTACGGTGGGCGGTGGGCGGGTGATGATTCGTGCACTAAAACGTTCGGAATAAAAATCATCGAATGCACACGTTCATCGCGGACGGTCGGCGCCGCCCGAAACACGAGCTCCGCGACGACGAAGACGACGCAAAAAAGAATGGAAGCGAAAAAAAAACAAAACAAAATAAAGCAACAACAACAACAACAACAACGCACCGGCGTGGGTAATATATATAGGTAGATATATATGTATAATATACACACGCTTACCCCGCGTTTCATCTCACCTCCATTGGACGATCCACGTGTTATCGCCCCGTAATGGCCCGGATCCCGATCCCGATCCGGATCCGGACCCGGACGTCGGCGGAGGCACGACGACGTCGACGTCGTCGCCGACGACGATTCCGACGCGAGATGACGACGAGGGTGAGGACGTACCCCCCACCCCCCCGCCGGTCGTCGAACGTCCCCCGAACGACGAACGCGACCACATCGTTGTCATTCTCGTCGTTGTCATTCTCGTCGTCGTCGTCGTCGTCGTCGTCTTACGATGACCTCGACGTCCCACCGTGCGACGAATGCGATCGACATTCGTCGTCTCTATTCGCGTTATGGGGGAGAATGCGTTGGCGACATCGACGTCGAATCGGAGGATGCATCGACGACGGCAGACGTCCCCGCGGCGGCATTCGTCGTACCGGGCCGCGAGGACGAGGAGGAACAGTAGGAGGGATGGTAGGGGTGGGAGAGAAGACGCTCGGGAGGAAGAGGGCGATCGGCGACGATTAGGAGGGAGATTTTGGGGATGATCATTGTTCCATTTCATGACTTTGTATCATTGCATCATCCTGCGGAGAATTGTTGTTGGTTTTTAGGCCGTCGTCGTTGCTGTGTGATGTGTGGGTTGTTCCAAAATTTGAGTTGTGTGGCTTTTTTCAAGATGCCCCTCAGTTTCGGCGGGAAATAAAAATATAGGGAGATATTTTTTTTATATCGCGTCACCTTACTGGAGATGAGGGAAAGGACAGAATATCAAATTTTCCATCTCTTATGAGTTCGTATGTACGCAACATCTCTAACTAATCAAACACTGGTGGTCGCTAATATGTGTTTTCTCAGTAGTTTCTTCTTCTGGNGCTCCATTCGTTCCTGCTTCTGCCTCGCCCTCCACTCGCCGAGTCGCGCCATGACGGCCCTGAATTCCGCGCGACTCTTGCGTTTGCCCTTCGTCTCCTGAAGTCGCAGCTTTCGCTTCTTGGCCTCGTCGAACGCGTTGAACTGCTTCTCGTATTTCTTGATATTACGCGCGATGACCGCGATCTCCTCCTTGGACGTGAGCCTCTCTCGCGGACGCCACGTGAATTGGTAAAATGCCTCGAAGCTCGATTGCGACAGTTGCTTCCCCTGGAACGTCCACAGGATGTAGCCGTTGTCCATCGCGAACTTGAAGTGACCCCCCCCGATGGGTTGGGTTACGGTCGTGGCGACGGTACGCCCGCTTGGGTCCCATAATACCTGATTGGCGCGATAATGCTCCTTGATGACGAGGGTCTTCGAATCGACGTCGTAGAACTCTAGAGTGCCCGAGGCCGAATCTCCGAGCGCGGCGAGGATGACGGTGCGTCCCGCCGGACTCCAGAAGATGCAATTGCATTGCTTCCCCTCGAGGGTCTCGACGAGATTGACCTCGGCGACGACCTGCTTCTCCTTGTTCCCGCCTCCCCCTACACCGCCGCCCTTCTTGTTCCCTCCCACCCCCTTCTTCTTCTCGAGCTCTGTCGTCTTGTACATGTCGTAGAAGGTGACGTTCACCTTCGTACTCGTCGGATTCTCGGCGTGTATGATGGCGAAACGCGATCCCTGCGGTTCCCACGCGAACGACATGACGGCATCCTTCACGTCGAGCATCTCCACCGGCACGCCGGGCTCGTTCACCCTGAATAACTCGAGATTATTGTACAGAGTCTTCTTGCTCTTGGTGTGCCTCGTGACCTTGACGCCAAGATACTCGCCGGACTCCTGCCATACCATGCTGCACTTCGTGACGTTGAACAGATTCTTCTGCCGTAGCTGCTTCCGACTCGGTATCTCGATAAGATCGACGTGCGCCGGCTGATTCTTGTGCTCGGGCGCCCAGTACGCGATGACGTTCGCCTTCGGACTGAATTGGAATTCGCGTATGCCGTCCGTCGCGAGGGAACGCTTGTCGAGCAACTTCATGGACGGGGTCTCGAATATCGATATCAGGTCCTTGCCCATCCGTGCCAGGTACTTGTCGTCGTGACTCCACTGGAAGGGCGGGGGGGGAACGCCCCCGCCGCCATCCGACGATTCCGACTGGGACGGATCGAGGAAGTCCTTGGGATAGAGTGGGAACGTGCGCAGGCACGTCCCGCTCTGGATCGACCATACCTTGATGGCGTGGGGATCCCTCCCGTTGTTATTGCTCGTGAGCATGTAATTCTCCTGGGGACTGAACACCACGAAGTTGACGCCGGGTGCCGCGAATCTCCCGAGCTTCTCGAATCCTCTCCCCCCCCAGAGTATGACGCCCTTGCTCGGGACGAGCGTGGCGAGGTACGACCCCTTCGGACTCCACTGGACGTAGTAATCGCACCAGTTCACGCCCGCCTTGCGCTCGCGCGCGCCGTCGTAATCGACGACCGGCTCGCCCCGTCCGTCGTTCCAGTATACCGCCGTCTCCTTACCGTGACGTATCGCGAACTGATCCCGCTGACACGTATCCTCGAGCCACGTCATGGTGTTCGGCCGTTCCTTGAACGGTTCCGGTTCCGGCATTTGGAATTCGCCCTCGACGACCTCGCTCAATTTCGATGCTCGCTCGTAGGGCGTGACCCGCAGAGAGTGATTCTTGTCGAACTTGTACCCCTCGAGGACCTCGATGGCCCTGCGGGCGTCGCCCGCGGATTCGTACTCGACGAACGCGCAACCGGCGGTATTGCCATCGACATCCGATTTGGGCATGAAAAATCCAGAGAACTGTCCATCGTCGCCGCACCCCGAAGACGACGACGACGCCTCGATGTCGTCGTTGCCGTACGAGGAGAGATTGCCGATGCGAGAAACTAGCTTCAACACGACCTTGGCCAGCTTGTCGTATTTGGCCTCCGGCACCTTCGGCAGGTTGCTTATCACGACGCAGCGGTCGAACGACTCGTCGATGGGGGGGTATCTTGGCTGGGTCTCGAGGGGCGCGTCCGAGAAATATCCGTCGAGGGACGCCGCCTCGTCGGCTAGGTCGTCCGTCGTGGATGGATGTTGCGACATGACTGCAGCTACTTATTATTCTAGGTATGATGTCGACTCGCAGCCGCTCATCTCCCGAAAAAACCTTACTAACCCCTACCGTACCCTCTCGACTCCTCATTATTTTTTGTGGTCGGGTCGGCCAGACCGAGTCCACCAATTTTAAAATGGCGGGAGAAATCCCGCTCGGTTTGAAAAAAGTAAAAAGGTAATAGTGTCACAAAATAATAATAAATACGATTAGAGTATTATTTTTTAGGATACTGACAGAGTTCGGGAGAGAAAGAGAAGAAGACCATGTCGATGCCATCATCAGAGAGCAAACTCCACGCCGATCCTCGTGACATCCCGGTCGCCGAGGCCCTACCGCTTCGCGATACACGGAGTGGTGGTCCAGCGAAGGCGTATGCGATCGGGTACAAGAATTACCACGACGGCGACGACGACAACGACGCGGAATCCGGCCTCCTCGGGGGATTGGGGGGGAAGAAGACGACGACGGGCACCGCGGTCGTCGGCGAATTCGTCGGCGAGGCGACGGTGCTCGAGAACATGGGATGGGATCCCGAGACTCGTCGGGCGTTCATACGAAGGGTGTACGCGATACTTTCCGCCCAGTTATCCCTCACGGGATTCGCGAGCGCGTTCATGGCACTGCACGTCCCGACTCGGACGTACGTGCTAACGCACGATTGGCCGGTATCGGTATCGATATTCCTATCGATCCTACTTATTATCTCGCTAATGTGCCTGAAGGACAGGGAACCTCACAACATGTACCTCCTATGCGCGTTCACGATCGTCGAGGCATTCTTGGTGGGGTCGGTCACGACCGCATATTGCGCATCGGGCCAACGGGGCGTGGTCCTCGAGGCGGTATTCCTAACGGGGATCATATTCGTCGGATTGACGGTATACACCTATAAATCGAAGGTCGATTTCTCCTTCTTAGGCGCGGCTCTATACATGGGCCTGGGCGCGCTCGTCGTTTGGGGATTGCTCGCGATGGTGCTCGGCGTTCGTACCGGTTACGTCTACGCGCTATTGGGGTGCATCGTGTTCTCCGGATACGTATTGTTCGATACGTGGTTGATCATGGACAAGCTCAGTCCGCACGAGCACGTATTGGCGGCGATTATGTTGTACTTGGACATTATCAACCTCTTCCTGTACCTACTGCAATTGCTCACGAGGAGCGATGAGCGATAAAGGTAGGGGAGGACCGAGGTTATATCGATGGATGGGATTCGCGAATATCGTGTGAAAAATGGATTGCTGTTTTACCATGAAAGGGAGAATAACGATGATTAGAGAAAGATTAGTCAAAACTAAGGACCAATTTTGCTCACAGGCATGTTTAGTTTGTTAAAGTGGTAGGCCTACTCGTTTCAGGTGTTGATTGTGCTCAAACTCTTCACGCTGTCGGCAACCCGCTTGGCAGTTCTCTGCAATGTCTCCTTTTTGTAATCATTGAAATCTCCGCGGAACCTATTGACTTTTCCACCCCCTACCACCCACAGCTCCTTGCACGTATGAGTGATGAAATGTTGGTCGTGACTTACGACCATTAAGCCTCCACGAAAATCCTTAACGGCGTCAACGAGTGCATCGATGCTAAATTGTTTCCGCGATGGAGTATCGATGAACACACGTCTAAATAAAAGCAGTCGAGACGGGAATGATATCGCATATAAATATTGGGATGCTCACCTCTCCATGTCCAAGTGGTTGGTCGGTTCGTCCATAATTATAACGTGAGGCTTCTGGTAGGCAAGCGACGCAAATGCAACACGACTCTTTTGTCCTCCGGATAGCATCATCATCGGCTTTAACGCATCGGTCCCCTGGATCTGAAACTTCCCCAAAAACGATCGCATGATTTGATCCTGAGGAGAGATAGACACCGATGACGGGCAACACGTCGCGATAAGAGTGGCTGATATTGTATTGATTACAATTGAAGAGGACGCAAATAATGAATAGAATAGGAGCTCTCACCTCCGAACCTGAAAAGAGATTGAGCATATTTTCAACAGCGGAAAGATGCAGGTTGAATTTGTCTGCACTGTGTTGGGTGAAGTGTCCGATCCGTAAATTTCCATTCCTAGATATCGAGCCCTTGATTGGCTTCAATCGATCCATTATGAGGTTTAGCAGCGTTGACTTGCCCGCACCGTTAGCTGTCCAATCATGAAGAGATGAGATCGATCAAATGTTGCAAAAAAAAATGGTTCAACATGAAAAGATGGTGAAACTCACGCCCGAGAATGCCTATCCTTGAATCAAGATCTACACCGAAATTGACCTGTTGCAATATCCATTCCTCCTTCGGCTTCTTAAAACCCGATACTTCATCCACAACAGTATAGTCGAACCACACATCGTCGATGGATATGATTGGCCGACCCAATGGCTCCGGATTCGGGATAGAAAATCTCCACAGCTGCTCCACTACCACTGGCTCGGGTGCCTCCAGGTCCATCTTTTCTACAGCCTTGATGCGACTCTGTACCAGTTTAGCCCTGTTGGCGCTTGCCCTGAATTTATCTATGAATTCCATCATGTGAGCTCTCTTATCCATGTATGCCTGGTAGACACGCATCAGATTCTTAACACTTTCTTCGGACGTTCTCACGTAGGTATCGTAGTCACCTTTGTAGTAGGTTAACGTTTTGTTCTTGAACTCAATGGTATCTGTGCAAACTTCATTCAGAAAGCTTCGGTCGTGGCTAACTACGATCAATGTATGGCGATATGACTGCATGTAGCTTTCAAGCCAAAGTACTGCTTCGAGATCTAAGTGGTTGGTCCTTTGCAGAATTAACGTCGAGCAAAACAAACATTAACAACAAGGCACAACGATGAATTGTGACACTCATTTAATCGAAAAACTCACGGCTCGTCTAACATGAGAAGGTCTGGCTCAATGAACAATGCAGCTGCAAGAGCTACTCGCATCCTCCAGCCACCCGACAGGGCTGATGTAGGGCCGTTTTGCATGGAAGGAGTAAATTGAAGACCAGTCAGGATCATACCAGCTCTGCTCTCGGCAGCGTCCGCCCCGAGGATCTGCAATCGTTCGTACACCTCATCCAAACGTTTGATATCTGCGTTGAATTTTGCATCTGCGTCATTTGCGCTGAGAGCCTTGAGTTTATCCAACTTGGCCTTCATTGACACCTCGTCATCAGTCTTGATCCCGTCACCCTCGAGCCGTTTTAGCAATTTCTTCTCCTCCTCGATAAGAGTATTCCTTTCGACATCAGCATCGATGACTGCCTGTAGCACGCTAATATCACCACCTGCTGCCTGAATCTCTTGCCTTACATGCAAGATACGATGATGACGAGGCATATTTTCGACTTCAAACGCCGCGATCGCTTTTAGCAGTGTAGTTTTCCCGACCCCGTTCTTACCCACTGTGGGAAAAACGATGCTATGAGGCGAAACGTCGTCCAAAATTAGACGCGGCACATCGGACCTGGCTCACCTAGACCATCTTAATGAGATAAAAGTTGTTAGACGATTTTTGAAAATTCAATAATGGAATAACATGGCATTGGTGTACTTACACCTCCTTCGGTGTGAGAACTTCAACTCTCCATCAGTTAGCAGTGGCGTGCCATTATCTAAGCTGAGCGAAACATTGCGTACATGAATATCCTTTTCGTTTCTTCCTGACCTGTAGTCTGGTATAATCATGTTACTGACAGAAGCCTTTCCGGCGCCACCATCTTCTTCAGCCTGCAATGTTGCCATTTTCTCTTCATATTCCCTTCTAGCAGCTTCGAGCTCCTTTCGTGACTTCCTCTTATCCTTCGAAGATACCGTGGAATCATGGGCGTCACGAGTTTGGTTTGTCATGGCAGCGATTTTGCTGGTCATCGTTGTGAAGGAAACGTGACCAATATACAAGCATGAGATAAAAAAGATTGATGATTAGGTTTGCCAACACTTATCATGAGCTGAAAACTCACTTTTCTTGGCCCCACATGTAACGATTAGCATCTATCTCAGCTTCACTTTGATCCGTTAGAACGGAACTTAAGGATACAATACCCTGCTTCAACTTCATCGCCCCAGATTGAGCCTCGTAGCTTCCATTATCACTACCGATATTGCTCCCGTTCTTACTCGCGTTCAAGCTTTCCCCTCTATTACCATTCTTGGCGCACCGCATCACTGCTGTCCCGCAAGCTTCAATCAACGCGACATCACAGCCATACCCTTCTAAGAATGGGCCTATCGAATCATTTATATCCTCTAAGCCACTTTCGTGAAGCATTCCCGCAAGATAGGAGACGATATCGCCTTGTAAAAGTTGTAGAAGATCGTGATGGCGTAAGTTAACGGAACAACGAAAAACATCTTAAGGGCGATGCATCAAACAAACACGCGCACCGTCAATGCCGTCAACCACGCCTTCGTCGTCACTGCCATCTTTAAGGAGGATTGATGCGAGAGCAATCCGTAACGCCTCTTCTGGTGGAGTCACCATGATGAAACAGGGGACATGACCTGCGATATCGGGACGGGAGGCCGCGAGAGGACGAGTCGATAGAAGATAGTACCTAGAGAGGCGAGACGATGGCAGTAGTAGGTATGGTACGTATTACATTGTATGTACCTTCTCCCGTCTCCTGACCGCAGGGAACGGATATTTTATGTACGAAGCTTTGGAATTCTATCCGCTTGTTGGTCAGGGACACAAAATGGTCCCTATCTCAAGCAAACTAAAAATATTAATAATCCCAAAAGTGACCCCCCAGGTCAATTCTGAGGTCACCATCGTATCCAGCACCCCTCACACTAGTCTAAGTAGATTATTAAAATCATAATATGTGTACAATAATAGGAGTTACTGTGCATCATCCGTTGTGCATCGTGTCGTCGAAAAAAAACAGTGTCTCAATGAGCACCCTTGGTCGTGGACAAATAGCTCGTCCACAACACCCTCTCTTGCCAGCCCTCGTTGATAACATGCTTAGCCAGAAAGACATTTGGTTCCGAGATAATATTTAATTTATGGCCTTATTGTCTTAGGTTGGTCGGTTGGTCTGTGGGCCATATTCAGTCTGTCCAAGGAAAATGGTAGGCAGAGGAATCTTATATGTGCACCATTTCTTGTCATATAGGGATTCCTTCTTGAATCCAATGAATTGGTTACTGTTTCCTTCAAAATGAGAAATGCACCTTGTAGGACTCAGGGATCAGGGTCTTGGTGGGTTTGTCTGTAGGTTCGGTTGTTCATCAACAATATTGTTGGGAGCAGTGCTCATGTATTAGAACCGGCAATCATCCAGTGGTCTGCACGGTGCCCATCATCATGTCACTGCATTGTTGTTGTTGCACGTTGTTGTCGCATGTTGTCATTGTATGATCTTGTCATTGCATGTCATCATCAAAGCAACATGCATTAATAGTCATGTTACTAGTACCCATCACATATGATGTTAGTTGATTGTTGTGTGCTTTGTTGCCAGGGGTGTGGCCCCATAGCACCAAAATGATGGTGGCATCCACCATGGTTTTTACCTGACATTTTATCTAACTAGGACACATGTCACAACTCTGCCAACCCCATTTCCGAAAAGAAACCCCTATCTGACCAGATATCACTGTCAATGATCGGCCGATGAGGACTTTTCAAATTACCATCCTCTGTGCATGTGTGGTAGGCAGACACTTATGCCATGTGAATGCACATTTTTACTGTTGTGGGGTCGATGGTTCATGGTGAAGTAGAAAACATGAAAAAAATAACATTTTATGATAGCAAAACAGTTGATGGGCTGTAGCTCAGCTAATAGTTACCTGGGTGATAATTGATCCCCAAACATTCCCAACAATAAGCACTTATTACTATTATTGATAGGGTTGATATAAGACTGATAAACCTAAAATGTGCAGTCGGTGTTTTGGCGGGAAGGTTTGAGGGACAAATTTTCACTTTAAAAACTTCTTGGGCCCATTTTCAATCCAACCCATCATTTGATTTGTTCTTGACTTCGTTTTCTTGCTGTTAGAGAGGACTTGGTACAAATCTGGAGAGGAATTTTGGGCTCATCAGTTCTTGCCAAAAAAAATGGTGTAGTATTTTTATGTGTCACAACTAACTGGTTGTGTACATGGATAGAAGAAAAAATGACAAAAAAAACATCCGCTGCAGCTATCCATTAACCCTAAAAAACCTAACCCTAACCTGAAAGCATTTTATGCTTATCAGCACATTAACAGCTTAACATCTATGGGGGTTCAGGCAGGAACAAAATACTCCAACCCAATAGCTTTTTGATGGAGGAATCAGTAAGAAAAGGATAAAAAACACAACCACACCCACAACCACAACCATCCCCACCATGGCAAGCTTTCGTCCCCTCCAGCGAGGTGGATATATTATTTACAGCCCATCCAGTGCAA
The DNA here is from genome assembly GCA_036939975.1 of Cyclostephanos tholiformis. Classification (NCBI taxonomy): domain Eukaryota; phylum Bacillariophyta; class Thalassiosirophyceae; order Thalassiosirales; family Thalassiosiraceae; genus Cyclostephanos; species Cyclostephanos tholiformis. The sequence continues at coordinate 1,992 of JALLPB010000041.1, read as the reverse complement.
ATGTGATGCATACGAGAGGTTGGTTGAGGACGTGGCCAATGCATTACTGATAGAGTAATTAATTACTATTTAACGATGCTATTATTTACGAGTGACTAAAATGTAAGTAACTCGATGGCAATATTGACAACCATGCCACCAAGGGGATAGGGTGCAAAGCACATCGATCGGTGGAGCATATTGGTGGCTTCATGTGAAGCCCCTGAATGCTGCCACCAGACAAGTGCTCAAACCATATTGCCCTGGCAGATGCCATGGTTATCGTCATCAGCACAACAACAAAACACAAAACACAACTAGGTTTTAGCTAGCATTTATCATACTTTTTTGCTACTTATTTGCATGGATTTTGTAACACAAAATGGACTCTCTACTCAGCTCATTGATGCAACAAGCTTTGTAGAAAAGCGGATGAGAGTGTTGTAGCTGACAAGATCAGGTAATTTTTGATGTATTCAGATTTTTGAGCGGACAAGAATTGACAAAGATATTAATTTTTTACAAAGCCTGAAAAAATGTGGTCATAGATGCGACCATAGCTGTTAAGCTGTTAAATATGCCTTTCATGCTTATCAAATTGATAATAGGGCGTTTTATGTCTATCAGCTGTTGAAAATAATTGAAATCAGTTTTACTCTAATCAATCTCTTTTTTCTGCACGGTCTGTCCAGTTCAGTTTGATTTTTTCCTCCCACTAAAACACCAAATGTGATTTTTTAGGTTGATCAGTCATATATATATATGAACCTTTTAGTTACCTCTAAGGTACTGCTTTGTAAGAACAATAGTGACTTTACAGCTGACCACTGACCAAGTAAGAAGAGATTCAATTGAATTCATTTTTTTGCTCTGGCGTGCTCATTGGATGTTCAGTCTGGAGACAATGCTGCTCTTCTTGTTCTCTTGCAACAAGTAGAAACAAGGTAAAGATACACAACAATGACATCCCTTAATATTTACAATGTAAGCCCTGTCACCATTGGCCATGGTGTACTCAGTCTCATAAGCAAGTGTCAGGATATAGTCTTTAGTGATTGATCTGTGAAAGTCACATTACAAGGAGAACAATTATGTCTTTCATAAGTGCTTCAAGGCACAGCCCAAATTCAAAACAATTCAGGGGGTAGTGGCACAAGTGGGAATGGATTATCCAGATATATCCAACAATGTTCAGGCACACATGGCAGATTCATTACACCTGATACTGATCATGTGCTTTTCTTCATTGGGATTTATTGCCCCCTCCTGCTCCCTCCTGAAAGCCCACAATTACAGGCCAATGTCTCTCAACCAAGAAAGAATTTTTGATGACCCTTTCCCTCCAGTTTTGAATGTATGTTTGGATAGGGATGTTCGAGGACACAAAGAAGCTTTCTTGTGACGTTGCATGATGTCTGATTTATTCGTCTGTCCTAATATTGGTCCTTTTTCCGCAAAAAAGACTGTACTCAGTAATAGCGGCCATAGAACAGTGTTTTTTACCTAGCTTTGCTTAGATAATCGGTTGAATGTTTAATTTCTACAGTACCTATATATTCCTATGTAGGTAGTCCACAAAAACTGACCTTAATGATGACCTAAACCACCGGAGTACAATAGTGCACCACCAAATTCACCATGATAACCTTGGTCCCCTCACACGGACAAAAAGTCACAGCAACTACTAGAGGTCACAGGGAGATGGTGTCTGGGCTTTTGACGAGTGCCATGGCATGAATTCGATCGAAAAGACTGAATTCAGTCAATGTGTCACATGAACCGAGATACTGTGATCTACTACCTATTAGTGGCTGTTTGACATGGGCAATAGAAGACAAAAAAGAGTTGAGAAAAACACTAGTTTCAGTTATGAATGTGCACACAAGGAGACAAAGAAGCCAATACTTCCTTCCTTAAAAGAAAGCGATAAATATGTGCCCCGATGTGATGGGCCGTGGCCTCTGTAGGCCCAATTTTTGATCTACCGTTATTTAATGTATCTACAGATACAAT
>JALLPB010000040.1:0-29441 GCA_036939975.1 Cyclostephanos tholiformis | reverse complement strand
AACCGACCTCTTTTTTCAGAGCGGTCTGTCCGGTTGGAGTTTTTTTTTTTCCGCCAAAACACCAAATGCCTGGTTTTAGATTTACCAGTCATAGGTAGTTGTTGAATGCAGGCAGTATGGTAGATATCGTATGTACCCCTGGATGGACGGAACAGCTTGCAGTTAGCGATCGGAGTGTTCAAAAATGTTCAAAAAACGCAGATGGTATTACTACAATACTGTGTCTCTCAACCTCTCAAGTAATTGACCTAAAAGAGAAGTGCAGGGCCATACAATCGAAGTGATATGCAGCGGTCAGAGAGCACCGAATGAAAATAATATAATATAATACAACATGCTCCTCGAGACAAGAATCACGCTCGTGCTCCTGTACGCCATGGCGAGTCCCCCCTCCGACGGGTTTTCGATGCCGCTTTCTATCGGTCGATATCGACGTCCCCCCCACCGACTACGGCCAAGATCCTGCACGGCGACGACGTCGATGAATCCGTTCTATAATCACTCGGTCGCGTCGTCTACGTCTTCGTCGTCGGTTCCCCACTCGCACACAGACTCGTCGTCGCCGTCGGCGCTCCTTCTCTCCGGCAATCGAATGGCAATGCAATCATCGGACGAGGATGATCCCCGCGACGACGACGTGCTTTTCCTCGACGTTGGATCTCGATGCGTCGAGGCCGGCCGTATCCGCCACCGTCCCCCGCACGACGACGATATTCCCTCGTCCACTCCATCACACGCGGAGGCCCTGCTCTCCACCTACGTCGGCCCTAGGTTCGTCCTCGCCCTGGTCGCCGTACTCTACGGTACGAATTTCCCGCTGGGCGCGATAATGAACGACAACCTCCCGGCGAGCGCGGCGACGTCGTCGAGGATGGTCCTGGCGTCGATCGTACTCTCGCCGTTCCTCGCGAGGCTCAGGCCGAATCTCGTACGACGGGTATTGCTGGGGGGGGCATTCGTTTCGCTGGGTTACATATCCCAGAGCGTGGCGCTGATCGATACGAGTCCGGCTCTGGTGTCGTTCCTCGGGTCGGCGACGGTGCTGGTTTGTCCGGCGTTGCAGTGGTTGGTGGACGGGAGGCCGATGGGGATGAGGGACGCTCCCCAGACGTGGCTGGTACGTTCAATATTTATATATATATCCCTCTGGACGTGTTGTATGAATGTTTCGCCGCCCATTCCTTCGAATATCGATCTCAACGTTTCTTAATGCCCCCCCTAACTTCCAATCCATTCTCGGACCTGCCGCTCTTGTATTAAATCCCTCCATCCCGGACGTGAAATATTCATACATCCACTCCAGGCGGCGGCATTGTGCCTTTCGGGGGTGGCGGCATTGGAATTGTTCGACTCGTCCACGAATACCCTCTCGTTGGCCCTGCTGTCACGATTGGGAACGGGCGATGCGCTGTCCTTGGTCCAGGCGATAGGCTTCGGTACCGGCGTCGTAAGTTGTTGGCCTCGCTCCAGTGTGTGTGTGTGCGTGCGTGCGTGATTTTTTGTTTGTATCTTTCTGTTCATATGCACGAACGGAGAATGGCGACTCATGATATACACAATTCATCCGTTCCCACGCTCGATTTTTCCGTCGTCGTCGTCGTCGTCGTCATCGTTCATTCGCTCCCTCCCCGACGCGCATGATACACAGTTCCTGTCGGAAAAGATGATGAAGGAGGAACCGGATCAGGCCCTACCCATCACCGCGGGCCTCGTCTCGACAACCGCCTTCTTAGCCATGCTCTGGTGTTTCGCGGACGGCTGGATGACGAGGCCCGGATGGGAATCGATGGGATTGCCGGGATTGTTCGTGGACGCGAATATGAGAACGGTGGTGAGTCCTATCTATCTCTCTCTCTCTTTATCTCGCCCCTTCGTTCGCCGACGAAATAAGCCGCCCTTGAATCGAAATGTTGGAAATTCGCGTTTTGAAGTTTCGTTCGAATAATCCACTATATCATTCTCACGGTCGCATCGCGCGTTGGGTACGACGACGACTCGATCGGACGACCCACCCCAGGCATTGGCCGTCCTGTGGACGGGCGTCGTCTCGACGTCGTTGAATTTCTACATCGAAATCACCGCCCTTGGACGCGTGCCGAGCTCCGAGGCAAGCGTGATACTGGCGACGGAACCCCTGTGGGCGAGCCTCTTCGCCGCCGTGCTTTTCCACGAGCAATTCGGAACCAGCGATTACGTCGGGGGCGTTCTCATGATTTCGGCCTGTCTCGTGAACACCCTGAGACCCTCGGACATAATGGGATTCTTCGGTGTGAGAGTAGTTGATCAAGCGCCAGTGCAAGTTGGCCCAGAGGTAAGCAAGTCCCGACCCAAGCAGTCCGATGGATCCTCCCAATAGAATCATGTATGGCTCCATGGCTCCGCCTCTACGAATTTCGTGGGCGTGATATGCCTTTTTTTTCCCAGCGGTAAGCTCGCAAGGGTTCGGAATACCGCCACTCTGATTAGGCCGGCGAATATGACCTCCATCAAATATTCGAAATACTCGACCCCGAACCGCGACGTCGCCTCGAGGTTGAATATTTAACCCCTGAGCGGGACACGATTACATATTGCACGAATGAAAGAACTTGAGGACGAGAGAAACGAAGGATTGCTAATGTACCGCAAATCAAAAGGATTGACGAATTCATTGCTTGTCTCAAGGAGAATCTCATTCTTGAGCAGATGGATGTGATTTTGGACTCGGATACCCTTTACATGAATCTTGTGGTTTCTGGCCTTCTCACCGGATGGAAAAATGTGAAGGGACAGAAAGAAGAGGAGCATGTCTCAAAGGAAAATGAATCGCAAGCTTATGACACAACGGCTATATTATATGGGTGAAGCGGGCCGCAGGGGAGTATGTTCCTGCGGAAAGACTTCCAGTAACTCTTAAACTATCGGAACGTGCCATTGAGAGTGCCAGAAAATTCCTTGAGAAAGATTGTCCGAGTAAAATTCAGCTGCGTTCTTTGGATGGTACGGGAAACGGATATTGCAGAACATGTGCGTATTGGTGTCATGTCAAATTAGTGCTGTGTTACTGATACTCAAGGTTTGGGTATGTGATTATGTGTACGATATCAAAAGCCCTAAATATTATCAATCCGTCCCGTTTACTACAGAAGATTTTTGATATCATCAGACTCAGATGGCCAGAATCTAAGTTTCACTCTCTTCTCCAAGCATAATTAGTTAAGCAGCTACATTCCTCATGGAGTTAACTTAGGATAGATCTGGATAAATCTTAATATGAATGTCACGTCTAAGCTCTCACATGAACCCCAGACGCCACCCCGACAAGAAATTGAATTGCACATTCCCCATGGTGTGATTTCTGTGTTTTGTTTCTGAAAATGTGCCTATCAATATCAAAATTCTCTCATGAAGGATCATGTAAGACTTTTTCAATACGGCAACCCTCATCAAGAGAACCGCGCTCCCTGCATGATATCACTAATATCCAATGCCAAACCCTCGCAGACATAAACTGCAAGTTGAAACCAACATGGATGATGATGATTTAGGGCTACACCGATCGATTGGGACAAAAAGGAATGGACGAAAATGAAAAAAAAACATCTTCTAAACTCACAGCTTTCCGCCCGGTCTGGTCTTGCATGCCTCGCCCTTGGCATCCTTGAAAGCCTTCTTCGCATTCTGCGCTCTCTCCTGCGCGGCCTTTGCGGCCCTCTCGGCGGCCTGTTTTTTTTTTTAAATTTTCGTTTCGTGGCGAGGGATAATCACGGGTGCGGGTGTTGTGAGATTATTCGATCGAGAAACTGCACCCACCCGTTCGCGCTCTCTCCGGGCGAGGTGGCGAGAAAGAAAGTATTAAAAAAAAATGACAATGCAGACACCCACCCTAGCCTCGTCCTTCGCCTCCTTGAACGCGGCATTCTTCTCGGCGGCGCGGGCGTCGCGTACCTCCTGCGGTTCCAGATTCTCGTCGACCACCGCCGGTACCCTCGACGGCATGTCGAATTTCGGCACGTCCAGGTCGTATTTGGGCGCGGCGGGCAAGTCCACTTTGGGTAGGGCGAATTTGGGCACGTCGGGAACGTCGACCTTTGGCATCGTGAACGAGGGCATGTCGACCTTTGGCATGTCGACCTTTGGCATATCGACCTTTGGCATCGTGAACGACGGCACGTCGACCTTCGGCGCGTCCGGGATCCTGAACTCCGGCAAAGAAACCCCTGGCCCGGGGGACACTGCGTCGACGACTTTCGGAGTAGCAGGAACAACGGTAACGTCGATCTTCGGGCTAGGAGATGGGACGTCGATTGTCTGTGCAGCGGCCGCCTTTTGGCGCTCCACTGCCAACCTCTGTTTCTCCCTCTCGGCGGCCTTGAAGTTCATATTTCGGATATCATATATTCGTTTATTTCGAATAGGACGACACGCATCGCGTATTATTTACGATGAGATGAAAAAGAATCGGGATTGGTGGACAATGCAAATGGGGTAAAAAGCGGGACGATCATTATCACCTTGCGCTCCTCCTTGGCTGCCTCCTTGGCCGCTGCCTTCTCGGCCGCGTCCTTCGCCGCTGCCTCGTCGGCCTTCTTCTGCGCCTCCCTCGCGTCCGCCTCTGCCCGCCTCGACGCCTCCCGCTCCTCTTTCGCGGCGGCCTTGGCGGCGGAATCGTCGATCTTTGAAGCGGCGGCGCTGGGAGCGGGAGAGGAGGAAGATTTCGTGATGTCGCCGCCGGAGGTTGCCGCATCGTAGCTGGGCAATGAGAAGTCTAGGGTTTCGAACGAGGCACCGCCGCCGAAGGATGGAGCGCCGATCGACAGCAGAATCGACGATGATTGGGCATTCGCGACTATGCCTTTCGTTCGTTCGTCGGTCAGATGATTTTACAATGGCGCGTGATTACAACGCAATGGAGTTAGTTTCGATCCGGCGACCAACACTCGCTCAAAAGGGCGATGACGCACGAAACGTCCAACGCATCGAGATGCACCACGGTGGACATTGTTTTTATTCCCCAGCGAGCGATATCATAGCCTCACCTGAATCGATCGGAGCGACGGCGGCGGTTGGATCGGCAAGCGCCAACTGCACCATGATGCCCATCCCTGTCAGGAACGAGGCGGCGGCGCCCGACGCCTTCCTCCACCCATCGGCGATACTGGCATCCTCATCGTGGCGATTCAAGGACAAGCCGACGGACACGACCCGTCTGCGTTGCTGCTGCAGCAGCCGGGGGCCCGGCGCGAGGGCGAACGAATCGCAGGTGGGAGAAGCCGCCAATAGGCCGAGTAATAATGCCGTCACTTTCGGTGTGGGCGTCATTATTTTGGAGAGAGAGATGATGGAGCCTATGGTGTATGCGATGCGTGTGTTGTGGGTGTGAGGGTGATCGTCTTCATCTGGGCGTACCATAGTATCGTAATAGATCGTGGATTTGTTGACACTCGTGAGAGGTATCGCTGAAATACGTGCTTGAAGAAGCTACCCATGAATATCTTTTTGGTTTTCCAGGCGGGAAGTTTGTGTACCAATCGGTAGTTTGCCTACCAAACAGTTATCAGGAAGTGGGTTTGCCTCGCCAACGGAAATGGTCGGCGTCGCACGGCACACTGGGGTTATTTGTTGATCAGGGCAGTGCGGAGGATATCCTAACAGCGGACATGTGGATCTCCATAACTTGCGATGATATTATCGTCAGGATGCGGGCCATCGGGGTCATCTTTGTTGATTGTTGTGTGTTGTGATGTGTGTTTAAGCTAGGTAAAAGCTAGCTAAAGCTAGCTAAACATGAACCAACCGACAACCGACCATGGCAGCTGCCGTCGACCCACGGCCGCCATGGTCCCCCACTCCCTGGCGCCGCCGCATACTACGTCTAGCCATAATATTTTTCGATAAGACTATGTCGTTAAATTTAGGTTTATCATTATTAACACTATTAATTAGACCCCACTACTCACGACGCGTCGATGGGGTCTGTGGCTTGTGTTTTCGTTTTTTCTACGTAGGAATACGTAGGATTTGTACCGGAGATTGGCGATAATCTCCGGTGAGGTGAGGAGGAGCATCATCGTCGGCATCGGAGCCGTCTCGCTCGGCGGCCTCCTCGCCGAATCGATTGCTGCGCCGCGTACGCCCGCAAGGAACATCGTTTAGCACGATGTGTGGCGGCGGTGGGCGACGAAGGATGGGGAAAATGTACAGGGAGGGACGATTCCTCCACGATGGGGATCGTCGCATCGATCGAAAATGGTGGATGCCGTCGTCCTACGGCCGCCACGGGGCAACACCCCCGGCAATAAAGCATACAACAATCAACTTATATAATATGCGACGGGTATTAATCGTTAAAACTAGAATATATTATGATTATTACTATTTTTATGGCCTATTTTGATGCGACGAATCGACAAATCGTCACACCCGATCGTAGCCGGATTTGATGGTCGTACCGCCGATGCAGAGCACCGGCAGCAATAACCACCACACATATATACATTGTATGTCCCCCCTCGGGGTTCCTATGCTCGTTTCCCCGTGTCGCCCATCTCCGAGAGCATGGCAATAGAAAATAGATTGCCATGAATTCAGGGTGGCGATTTTCGTGAGTTTGGAGGTATGAGGTTGGCACATGATGTGATACCCCATTGTTTCGGACCGGGGTTTTTACGCTTCACGTGTGTGGGAATATGTCTTGGGGTGCTAAACCCCGTTTTTCAGCTTCTTGGGGGCTGGGGGGCATGCCCATAATGTCATGGTTTCGTAGGTATGAATTCATGGTTTTGCCCGGCGGGGTGACCAAAAACCAAAACCCTCAACCCTCACATACCATAAGTACCCCCCCTCACATGATATTTCTGCCGCCAGCTACTCACAACTCCTCATCAATTCTCTGATGCTAATATTCACCCCGACCCAAACACTCCCCGAAAATTAATTTTCATCCAAACAGGCAACATCCCACACATATCCATTTTAGCGTTGCATTAAAGTCAGATCCAATCATGCCGCCACGAAAAGTCAAGAAGGTGATGACGTTGCCCATCAACGTCATCTTTGATCATTTGCAGGTGAGCCGACCAGTTTTTTTTTTCGTTTCTCGTTCGTTCTGGCGTCCCGTTACCGACACTGTATTATTACTTATCCTGGTAAACAGAAAAAGAGGAGGGTGAAAATCTGGTTGTACGAGGACACGAGAATGGCTATCGAAGGGCAGATCGTTGGATTCGACGAGTACATGAACTTCGTGTTGGACGGCGCGTCGGAGGTGGATACCAAGAGCGGGAAAAGGACGGATGTTGGCCGAATATTGCTCAAGGGGGATGCCATCACTTTGCTTCAAGCTGCTTGATTTTTGTCTTTACCAGTTCTGGGGACGCCATCACTTTGCTTCAGGCTGCTTGATTTTTATCTTTACCAGTTCAGTCGGAATTCGACGTATGGGATAATGGAGGTGCTCGTCAAAAACTGTTATTCTTTCATATATTACGCCTCAACAAGCAATATAGTTTAACTTAAGCCTAATGTTTGAAACTAACAGAGGTGACCGCTTACTAAAGCTCTGGATTCCAGCCAGTAGGCTTCATCTTGTTAATGATAGAATTATTTGTAGTAGGGGCGAGGGAAAACAGGTGTTAGCAAAAATTAATAAAAATCCTTTGTTTGTATATGAGATCATCACAATACTCACTTTGGATGGGACGTCATCGACTTCCTCGTAAGAATCAAAATTGCTGATATCATCCACATTTTTCACGTCGGGTTTCAATGGAACATCCATCTTCCGCTCAAGAAGAGTGTTCCAGTCGAATCCAGAGAACCACTTTTGCTTCATGACCAAGCTCGCGCCTCCCTTGATTCTGCCAAGCCGTTTGGATTGGGTAGTTTTCAGGAGCTTCTTGACCAAATCCCCAAGTCCACGACTGAAATGAGCGGGGGTGCTAACATGTCCGGACAAAATCTTTTCATAAACCTCCATTGGATCCTCTGCGTAGAATGGCGGCACTCCAGCCGTCATCTCGTGTATCAATACGCCTAGTCCCCAGTAATCTACGGCCCAATCATGTCCCTCATTCAGGATAACTTCGGGTGCAAGATAGTCGGGAGTACCGCAGAGCGTGTAAGTCTTGCCACCCTCCAACTTCTTCGCAAGCCCAAAGTCTACAATCTTGAGATAACCCTGTGCATCCATCACGAGATTCTCCGGCTTGAGGTCACGGTATGCAATCTTCTTTGAGTGTATTTGGCAAAACGCGAGAATGACTGATGCAGCATAGAAACGACTCCAGTTCTCTGAAAACTGCCCTTCGCGTCGAAGTGTTCGGAACAGCTCCCCACCTAGAAGGATCTCAAGTAGAAAGTAGACAGTATGCTCATCCTGCATGGCGCCGTAGAATTTGAGGATAAATGGATGATTCAGCTCCTTCATGAGATTGCATTCATTGACGACGTGCCACTGTAGGCCGTGGTCCACGATACCTCTTTTTCTGAGGCACTTAAGAGCAAAAGTTTGATTCGGGTTACCGTTATTTGGAATTTTGTCCTGCTTCACCTTAACAAGTTTGACTCGTCCGAAAGCACCAACGCCAAGGGTGCTTCGGATGTCGAGATCTTCCAATTTGTACTTGGTGGTAGTCATCTCCTCCTGTTTGCTGAAGTTTTGATTGAAAAAATCATCGTCGGTGATTTCTTTCGTGGAAGACGGGCTTCTGTCAACGCCACTGAGTAAATCTTGCAAACTGCCAAGCATCTGAACAAAATCTTCTCTCATCAGAGTAAGGCACTCTGCATCGGTAGAGGCAATGCATGTTGCCTGTCGAACATCTTCCGATATGAGGGCCTTCTCTCCGAAAAATTGACCGCTTGTTAACCGAACAACTGGCTCATCGCCTTGGTCTTTTATGAAAACATCTATGGTGCCACTCTTGATAATGTAGAATGCATCGCCTTTTTCACCTTGCCTGATGATAACATCTCCCTTGAAAAAGGAATCGGATTGCGTGGCAAGAGCCATGGCATCGAGTTCCGAAGGCTCCAAAACGTCGCCGAGTACGCTATCGCCAATCTTGACCTTGCGTAATGTATCAAGAATTATCTCGTCCCTTCTTTGCTTGTGTGAATTGATGATCCCTTTGAATGCTCGTTGGTCCAATGACCATAGAACGCAGTCCGTCTTGGCCCGAATAGTGGCGGCGCGTGCAGAGCCGTACATCAATGCCAGCTCTCCAAAAGATGATCCGGATTGATACGGCGCGCCGACCAAAACTTCTTGTTGAGATGATCCAGTTGCAACAAAGATGTCAAGCATTCCTTGTTCGACGACATAGAACAAGTCACCCTCATCGCCTTGTTTAATCACGACTGCGCCGCCTTCGAACTTTGCAATATTAAATGCATCAATTAGATCGTGTAACTCTTCCTTGGAACATGATCTAAATAGCATGTTTCGCTTGATCGACTGATAAATCAGATTCCGCACCGAATCAGACTTGGAAATTGTTGCTTTGACGTACTCCTTATCGGATCCACGCGCCATAACTGCAGCTCGAGCCTCCTTCTTTCTCGCGGATGAAGCCGTCGTGACTGCACTCGATACAACCGGCGAGACACCATTTCGAGCCTCAAGGCCATCACCTTCCTTAAGTGCCTCCTTGGCTATTTGCCTGAGTCTTCGAATCTCTTCCTTGGCCTCTTCCAAACTATTTATATCCGAAGCATCCATCGCCCCACCGATTCCCTCCCTTTTCACCTTGGTAAGCTCGACGCGTACTTTCCCGGCCGCAGTTGACGACGCTCCTGCACCCATACTATTCTTCGGTGATGTGCACCTTTTTGTTGACTTAGCCGGGGCTGTCTTGCCTGTTGGCTTGGCTGAGATCGTCTTGTTTGTTGGCTTGGCGGTGGTACTTTTGGATGACGCTGGAAGGGTCATGCTTGCTTTGCTAAAAGTCTCAAGGTGGGGTGAGACTTGGTTTTTTCATTTTTTTTATTTTTAATCGCTCCCCTCGTGAGTTCCAAATTATTTAAAGTAAATAACTTTATGCAGCCACTGCGGTCATCTCTGGACTGCAGTTAAGTAATAATTAAACCTACAGTGCGTCTCAACACAAATGGAACAAACAAACAAAAATGTTAAACGGCTGCGTCGATCTTGGTCAGCTCTCTCCAGTCAAAACCTTTATCGTTTGTTGTATTTTAATCGCTCAACCTCAATCTCGATTAAATAAAAATAAGGTGAATCTTTTTGTATTTTATAATATTCATGAATGGATCGACGACTAAGCCGTCACCCACCATCACAAATCAAAGAGTGAGATGGACCGAGAGAGAGCAATATGAGACTCGGCCATGAGCTTCAAGAAGCTTTCCAGCTCAATATTATTAAGCGTTTCGTGTAGTCCATTGCTATCGTTCGCAACAACGCTTGCAAGTGATAGTGCCTTTTTGTGCCAATATCCAGGTGCAGCTTGGGAAGTAGTGAGTGAATCCATCGATAAGTCATCTTGTGTCCGGTCGGATTCATCAAAACTGCCATACAATGTCAGAAGCATGTCTTTGCTGAAACTTGCAAATTGGGAAATAGTATCAAAAGCAATCTGTTCCAGCCACATGGCAGTTTTATCAAAGATTTCGTGTAACATGAAAATAGCGATTGGGATATATGTGTTGCGAATCATCTCTAACTCCTCGGATCTTGCCTTGGCTTCTTCTGACTCTGTTTCGTCGCTGTTCAAATTAGAGTTGCTGTCAATGAGCCAGCCTCCTGCGAAAGTCAACACCTCCATCAATGTGTCTGACACTCTGCTTGCAGACTCGATAATTATTTTGCATAAACCCATTTTCTTGTGGCGAAAAGTGTTCCTTTCCATTTTATCTGCGATTTCACTTTCATGCTTGGATTGTATCCCACTAACAAGTTTATTGGACTTATGGCAAGGAGACGTTTTCGTTATTGCGTTGATAAATTGTGTGTACTGTGTGTGTGCCTTTAGGTAACCTTGAATCGAAAGGTACTCGGCTTCCAGATTCTGAACCAACGATAATGATATGGATCCAGCAATCGTTTGGTTCTCCATATGACATTGATCGACTGCCATATCGATGAGATCTTTTGGTAAAATCCTATCAATGAATAATTTTGCAGCATACAGATCTTTGTCGGGAGTTTCACTCTTGCTTCTTCGGATGAGAAATTTACGGAGCAGCATGTTGGCTGCAACAAGGGCATCCGGCCTATGCTCGGGGTAGTAGCAAAGCCAATGAATGGACCTCATCATTCGAGCATCAGCTGGAGAAACACCTACCGGAGCAGCCTCTTCTCCGGGCTCACGCGTCCAATCATCTGCGTCGCACATAATCATTCCCCTAACAACGTAACGAAGAATGTAAGAATCGAATCCTTTCGGGAAAAGAGTCCGAGCTTGATTTAGCGTCATCTGTCGTTCTTGGTCACTATGCACATGGATTAGGAAGCTCGAATACGTATCGATGATGTTGTCATTAGAGAGTAGAGAAGAGTATAGCGCAACATGCGGCCATAGATCTCTTTGTGTCGAAAGGTGGGCAACATACTTGAGAATCAAAAGCTCGCGTAACGACAAAATGTTGTCATCTACTTCAGGATTTAATCCTGGTGGAAGACTGAGTTGAGAGCAAAACTCTGGTAGGGCAGTGCCGACATAGAGAACCAGGTGCGTGATGAAGCGCAAAAGACACGCGTCACTTTCTTCAATTGAAAGAATGGCGCATTCCTCGATGAATTTTTTGATTGCATTCTGACCTACTAAGACAGATCTCATGCCGTGCCGAAACGGATCACCACCCTCTTCACGAATACGTGCAGTGGGAGACGCATCCATTTTCTCCATGGCAGCAGCGAGACATCCGCAATTTCCCAGATGAGTATCATCAATGTCTCGACTGTAGGAATCGAATTCAGTCCCCGGTAATGGAAAGTGATCACCACTTCCCTTGATAAACTCAACTCTGGCAGTATTATGAGTTCTCAACACATCATCCTGGATTATACCGACTTCCGCCCGAAGAATGGAGTGGAGGCTGTCTTCCCATGTTTGGAATACAGGATTATTCAGCGCAGCATCAACATCGTCTGACAGCAAAGACAGGATGGCTGCCTCGTATGCTATGGAAGGGTATAGACTCCTCGTACCGGTGTCTTCAATGATTGCTGCATCCTTGCTGACAATCCCGGCCATTTTCTTGGATATTTTGCGACATTGTCTCTTCCATAACGCTCTGGTAGGATTGCCAGCCCCATCCGCGGACAAGGGTTCCCACCCCGTCCATGAGGCAGCTCTCCATGGTTGTCCACAATCAGCAACAAATTTCATGGCCTCCTCTACCCGTCCAGCTTGGAACAGCATGAAGCACGCTCGAAGTAGACGTGCATCATCCATTTCATCCTGGGACGTGAGTGAAGAGAGTACATCAACTGGAGAGGAGGAACGAATTCCTAAATAGTCCCGAAGAGGAGCATCGGGATGGAATGCTCCTGATGACGATGGACTCTTGCGCTGTCTCTGCAATGCGGCCAGCATTCCAGGCCACATGGTACGACGCCTGGGCGGGGGTAGGAGCGGGTCGTCATTCCCGTCGTATTCTTGATTCAACACCTCCTCAAACCTGCGTCCGTGACAAGCCTCAATCCAGCCCAAAGCTGCATTCAAGCGCTTGAGCGGGAGAGACACATCTCCCCCAAGGCAGGCTTCTAATACATCAGCAGGCGCACTGTCGACCATTGACGCCGGATCATTAGACAGCGTCAGATCAGGCAATTCTTCTCCATTGACACAATAAAATAGTGAAGACAAGCATTCAGCCCGGAGAAACGTCAAGAGATCCCAAAAGTTGCCCTCGTTTTTGGAAACCTCGCTCCAGATATTACCACCAGTATTCCCCACATTACCGTGAACTCGAGAGAAGCATATAGAGGCTAGGGATTCAAGGAATGTAACCTCCGCATTATCGAGTGCCGCCCGTGCATGCGAATCCTCATTATCTTGTTCGCTTATAACGGTCTCATGACTATCCATTTGCATCATGGAATTGCCCTCCGCGCGCTGCGAAAATTTCGACAGCCTCTCCCTGTTTTGGAGATATGTGTAAAGTGCGTCATGATAGGGACGGTATGAGTCCAGTCTTTCGTCGATTAACTGTCCCGCGGCCGCGGCGTCTTCGTCGGTCATCTCGATACAGGCCCCCTTGTCCATGGCATCGTGGCCCAACGGCGGCTCCGGCGTCTGAATGCCCACCGGACCGTGCAGTCCTACACCCGAGTGAGGAGATTGAAACGGCGATGGCGATTCATCCTCTTCTTTCATGTCATCATCCTCGAAGTTTTCATGAACTCGCAGAGCACGAGCCGACCCTGCAGGAGTGGTCGTCGACGCGGGGGTCGTCGAGGCAGGAACCGGCGTTTCGTTGTAATATTGCGAAAATCCTGCCGCATACCTCCGTGGGGTGGAAGTGGGAGTGAAATCCAACCCCCACTGTCCTATCTCTGCCTGGATGAGATTGTAGGCCTTGACGCCGTCGTCTTCGTCTTGGTCATAGCTGGATGCCATGATGTCTACAGCGTTTGATAAATAATACTAGGAAATAATAACATATTATGGTTGTGATTGTCCGTCGCCGGAAAATCCCCTTGTCGCGGGAATCAGTTTGGTCTGCAGTCAACTCTCCCAAAAGTCCGGAAAACGGACTTGTGGGGGGTCTGGAAAACAGACTTTTTCTTGTGTCCCCCCAAACATCTCTGCAGGCAGCCCCCCCCCAAATCCGAAAAATAGACTTGGTCTGTCCATCAACCCTAGTAAACTACGCACCACCATGATGGAGAGAGCCATTCATCGGGTCTACGATACCGGCATGGCTAATGTAATAAATAGCCACCCCCCCCCGTTAACCTCTCAGCAATGGGCTGATCTAGGACCTCATCAAAGGGAATTTTTTCAATTATGTGAATTGACAAAGAAAATAAATAATGTTGTTGAGTCATTTATTTTATTGTAGATTTTTACTTCCTCCAAACTTGATCACCCCAAAAATGATCAAATACCACTCCCCCTGTGCTCCTCACCGGTTGCATGTTTTTGGTTGGTTGTTGTGTTCCCCCATCCACTGGAGGCCATCTTAACCCAAGGCCCCATCCCTCCCTCTATTTTCATTTTTCCATCGCTCTATTTGACCCCCCTAAATGACAGGTAAACATCATTCCCCACACATTTAGCCCAGTCACATCTCCTTCCCAATCCCCCCACCCACCGCCAACACTATCTTTTGGTTGGTTGTTGAGTATACTCAGCAAGTGGCGGCCACCCAAGACCGGGGATCCGCCCATCGCTCACTTTTATGATGGGTGCCATCTTGGCACCCAAAACAAGAGAATAGCTGCTGCAAGCATGAGCCCGGCAACCAGGCGCCTGCAGTAGACTCATAGCAAGCCATGGCTCCTTGATTTGGGTCCATGGCAGATGTTACCATCATGGACAGTTAAGGCATTGCCATTGGGGGTAGGATGGCAATCATTGCTGCTATGCTTCCACATCCACACTATTGCAGAGACTAATTTTCGAAGTCCAATTTTTGAGCATGGTCACCCTGGATTTTTTTCTTGACTATGCTTGAGTGTGGTAAGAACTAGAGGAAAAGCTAACCCAACCATGGTTAGAAAAGGTCCCAAGAGAAGGTGTGTTATAATGTAGTGCAGTTTATGATTATGAAAGCAACAATTACGTAGTATTTCTCCTTATTTGTTTGTAACCATCAAAGGTAACAATAATACAAAGACTACAATGTGTAATTTTATTTGGTGTGATTTAGTACAATTTAAATGTATCCAAATATTATCTTTGCTGACATCACTTTTATTTTATTTACAAATAACCAAATCAGTGTTATGCAAATTGTATTAGTTCAATGACAATTTGATACAAATTGACATATACTTTTCATATAATATATTTTGTAGATAATAATACCGGGGAGACACACATGTACATCAGAAGCACCACATCAATTTCCCTACATATACTTGGTCATGTCCTTAGTTGCAACAGATTATAAAACAAGCATTTTAGTACATTCATGCATTGCATTATCCAGTGGTCTCAATCGACTTATCATCCTGTCTGTTAGACCTACAAATGAAGGCCTATCAGAATTGGCGAGAAAACAGTTCCCATCACATTATCCTCAAGTTACTATTAGGCACACAATATCCTAAGACATTGCAAAGAAAGAGACACAAGAAAGGAAGCCCGTTTACTTATTTTGGCAATGGATTCCACATATCCTAAATACAGTGATGAAACATTGTACATGTCTGAAAGGGAAACAAATGTATTTACCCATTAGACTCATAATTGATAAATAACCTTTACATCAACTACAACATTAGCATTGGTTTAGCAGTTATTTATCAATCTCATCAAGCAAAAAGCAAACACCATCGATAGATTGATCTTCTTCATTCGACCCCAAGTGCATGAAAGAAGATGAGGACATCAAAGGGAGCATACGAAATGCTCATCAACCTCAGGGGCAAGATGACCCACCTCAATGGTGTGATCTTACTGGAGGCCATCAATACCCTCAAGGATGAACTTGGAGGGATCCCCACAGTCATAAAAACACATCACTTTGCCCAGGAACAGAGGTACGGCCATCTAGCCAGCACCATCCCCAACGGCAAGTATCGCATTGTCATTGCCAATCTGGCATGGCTATATGCACCCCCAATGTACCCAGGAGCATAATCCGTAACTGCCTTGCAAGTGGGAAATGCAGCCGTGCTTTGAGAACAACTCGTTGCAGAGCACAAGTGCTCATTGAAAGCTGCGCAACCTCCCTGAAGGTGGAGGAAGTGAAAAAAACTGATACTGTATGCAGCTGGCGATGATGCTTTGGCAGCACTAAAGAAGCAGTACATTGGTTTCGGCAATGTCACAGTCCACAATTTGATCGACCATCTCAAAATGAAAACTGCCATCAAGATGACAACATCCCAGAAGCACAAATACAGGACAATGGAATGCAACACCCCCTGTGACCCATTGATGAGCATCACGGTGTAGTTCATGCACCTCAACCATTTTCTGATCTTCCTTGTCAACCATGGAATTGCAACAAGTGACAACAAGAAGTTAATGGTAGCAGGCGCCCAAATGTGGGACAATGAGATGTTCACGGAAGATCAGATGCTTGCATGGGAAAACAAACCCACCGCTTACCAAACGTGGGAAAATCTCCAAGCCTACTTTATTGAGAAGTGGCTGGAACAAAAGCAGTAATCATTGTCAATGGCAAAGCAATCATGCTTCAAGGAAGCCGCACTGGCCATGCAAGAGAAGGAAGAAGCAGAGCAGAAGGCAAAATGCAAACCATGCTCTTTGCAATGCTCCAAGAACAGCACGATAAGCAGATCACTACAATGGCGGCAAACAACAAGGCCAACATGGATGTGATGATGGAGTGCATGAATGCAATTGTGGCAGCCGGAGGCAGGAACAAAGAGAATTCTCCACCCAATGCTGGTGCCAAAAAGGCAGCAAAATCTGGCAGGCTAAGCAAGAGGGTTAAAGCATCCAACTGCAAGAAGATGGTGGTCCATTTGGCCAAATACTGTTACAAGCTTGAAGCAAATAAGGACAAGAGGTATGACAGATGGGTATCCTGCCTACCGGTGACTGCAACAGCTTGACATCAACTGGGGACCAATAAGGTAGAACTGTATGCAGCTAATTAGTAACTTAAACAGCAGCTTATAGTAACTACTGGTCCCCACTAGCCTGTCTAGTCAAAGCACAGAAGGAAGATGAGGAAGACACACCACCACATATCGAAAGGGCATTTTCCACACCAAGGGACAACAGCCCAACCAACAAATTCGCAGCACATTGGGCACAAAAATACTTAACAGAAAGACATGACAAGCAGGAATACTAGCCTCAGGAGCCACCTCAGGCACAGGCCCTGAAGAAGATGAACAGTACTTCATCACAGACACTGGTCTAAAATCTGAGAAAACATTCATGTTCCTAGATTGTTGCACAGCCAAAGCAACCAAAAAGATGCTCCTAAAACATAACATCTGCAATAAGGCAAGGAAGATCAACATCATCCCAGGAATGCACTCAACTCTTGTCAGCATACCAAAACTAGTCAATAAAGGATATACAACGATTTTACATGGCACAACAGCAGTGGAAATCTACGATGAATACACTACAACAGTGATGGCAAACAAGCCCCCCATCCTCTCAGCCCTGAGATGCAAATCAATGGGACTTTGGAAACTACCACTAGACCCCAACAAACCAGCAATTGGAAACACCAAGAACATAGTATTTGACCTCCCAAGTGCACACCAGACATTTCTCTGGTATCATGCAGTCACAGGTTTTCCAATGAAAGAAACAATCTTAAGAGCAGTTAAAAAAGGAAATTTTGCAACCTGGCCAAAATTAACCATGCATCTGTTCCACAAGCACTTCCCTGACTCCAACAAGATGATCAAGGGAATCAAGGGTCAGCAACAAGGGATACGGTCGACAAGAGCAATTGAGCTCCCTGAATACACAGACAATGGGATATGCATCAAGATCAAAGGAGAAACCACCCCTCCTATGAATCTAACTGCCAAACAAACAAACGATATTTTCACCCATGTCACGGACCTGTCAGAGTCCATTCACATGGACCAGATGGGGGCTTTCCCCTACACATCCCAAAGAGGCAACCGATACATCATGGTGGCCATCCACCTTGACGCCAACTACATCTTCATTAACCTATGCGCAATATGACAGAGGGAGAAAGGATCAGGGCATATCAACAAATGGTAGACAGAATGAGACTGGCAGGACTAGGACTAAAACACCACAAACTAGACAATGAGGCATTGCAGATGTTCAAACATTGCATCCAGCAAAACAAGATGGAGTACAAACTCATACCCCTTGGCAACCACGACCACTAAACAATACAAATATTCAAAGCACACTCTATTGCGATCCTATCAGGAGTTGATGACAAGTTCCCACTCTCGCTCTGGTGCCACCTACTGGAACCAACAGAGCTCACCTTAAACATGCTATGCCAATCAAAAGTGGTGCCCAATATTTCAGCCTACACCCATGTACACGGACAACATAACTACATGCAAAAACCATTTGCACCACTTGGATGTGCAATTCAAGCGCACATCAAACCGGACAACAGACGAACATGGGACACAAGGTCCAATGCCAGTTCAGTCTCGGCACATCAATGGAGCACCACCATTGCTTCCAAGTTTACATCACAAATATAAGGGCAACAAGACTCAACGATACAGTGCATTTCAAGCACCAATACATTACAATCTCAATGATCTCACCGGAATCCCATATTGTTGCTTCAGCACAACAGCTAGCAACAGCACTGAAGGGCAACATACCAGCAAAAAACAAAACAGTGGAGGCATTGACAAGAGTCAGTGAATTATTGTCAAAAGTAGCTACAACAAAACAATCTAGAGCAATGGCACGAATGGAAGGAAACATCCTCTGCACCAACTCAGCAGCATGAGTTGCATCTTGCCTTCCAATGGTGGACCGGGGACCACTTTCAAAGATGAGGTTTCCCCCCCCCCGTTGATTGTCATGTGCCCCACCAGGAAGATTGTCACGTAGGTGTGCAGATTGGAGTGTCTGATAAAACCTGACCAATGCAGGTTGTTAAATTCAAGACCAAGGAGCAGCAGCAATACACTGCCCCCCATCCAACAACCGACAAGCAACATATTGCTGCCTGCTGGCCAACCTACATCACCCAGGATGATGACAATGATGTCTTGCCACCCAAAGCAATGAGAACATGATCAACCACAAGAGGGAGCATCATGCAGGAGGTCTAAGGAGTTTTCCTATTTTTTGCACGCAGTGTTGATGAAGGCCCACTCGCCCCTCTCAGTGCACTTGCCTCACAGCAAGTGAACCCGACAGAGAATACAATGAAGTTAGCCAAGCAATTCCTGGATTATATGGTGACACAAGAAGAAGCAGTACTAACCGTTTGCACCAGCAACATGGTACTGGCTATTCACATCATTGCCTTCTACCTCTTGGAGCCTAAAGTATGCAGCCATGCCGGCATACACATGTTCATGACTGGCAAGGAAAGAATACCCCAAAACAATGGTGCAGTACTCAACATCTCACAACTCATTCGAGCGGTAATATCATCCACAGCTGAGACAGAGTTGGGAGCACTATTTATAAATGACAAACACTCAAAGAACTTGTCCACCCACAACTGCTCACTCCAATGCAAATGGACAACACAACAGCACAAGCACTTCTCACAAACAAAATTATGCCAAAAGTCCTGAAAGCTATGGACATGTGATTCCATTGGCTACATTGTCATAACACCCAAGGCCAATTCTGGTGTCACTGGAGACCAGGCACACAAAATCTAGGTCATCATACTCACGTACATCCAACAATTCTGACATCAGTGAAAGATCCAGAATACATAAAACTCTTCAAGCCCAAAATGACCAAAGAACGAATATCAAAGAACTCCTTTGTCAAGAATCAACTACTTACTCTAAAGTTCAACAAGATTGCAGCAGCAAGCGCCTAGTAACTATGGCAACGGCTTGTTAGACCTACAAACAAAGCAGAATTATGGGAAAACAGTTTCCGCCACTCCGCCACATTATCCTCAAGTTACTATTAGGCACATAATATCCTATGACATTGTGAAGAAAGTGAAACAAGAAAGGAAGCCCATTTACTTATTTTGGCAATGGACTCCATCTCCTAAATACAGCAATGAAACATCACACATGTCTGAAAGGGAAACAAATGTATTTACCCATTAAACTAATAATTGATAAATAACCTTTACATCAACTACAATGTTAGCATTGGTTCAGCACTGTTCTCCACGTCCAGAGAATATGGTAATTGATTAGAAGCGGGTTTTTTGTCCTGGATGACCCTTCAGGTAAGCAAATAAACCCTGATCTGTTTTGTGAAGGACATAATAATAATTGATCTCATGACTAATAGAAGATAAGATGAAACTGACTAATTTTATATTAAATCAGATCATTTGTTTATAATCATCTCTGTGCCAGTCCAAGATGTGTTTATCCCTTGTGCTATATCAATCAGATCTCTACATTTTTTGTTGATGTTGAACATGGTCTTTGATAAAAAGGTACCACTACCAGCACCAGTTTTATCCATGCATCAATAAATCAGCTATCACACTGGGGGGCATATTATGATCATATAGTAGAATATTTACCTCCGCGGAAAATACATGATCCAAAGGTAAATAATTTGCATAAAAATGATTTGTAGGGTACAAATTCTATACAAAACAAACATTAGTGGTGTCACAGGTAGCAGCCTTGGTAGAAACTCTCCTTCATACATCATCCTTCTTCCTTCATTGCACCTCAGCTACTCCTTTCTTCCAACAAAGTTTTTGTTGCATTTTAGTGGCCGTGGCCATCCCTTTGACCCCTTTTGTTTGTAGTATCACGATAAATTCTGAGAAATATAGTTTTGTAAAACAGCAATCATAATAATTTTAAAGTTAATACAAACCTTTTAGATTGTTGCTTGGTCTCTTCACATGCTTCAAGTGCTCTATACAAACATTGTTGGGGCCTACTTTTTCAGACTTGAATGTAACTGCACCCAGACTATCATAATATCAAGAATGATCATATGATATGGTATACTTCATTTTACACATTGAGGTTTGACCATTCACTTGCTGAAATCCATCAATAGACTGTTTCAACATGTTGAATAAATTGGGTCATGACTCTCTACCTGAAAACATAGGATAAAAAATATAGACCAAATCAATTTTGTCTAGACCTGGAGGGTAGGTCAATGGTTGATTCTTGGCACCGATGGGTGCAAAGGAATTGTCACCCATGGTGGCAGAGCTAATATCAAGACGTTTGTCAGTAGAACCATAAATGGGAATATGCAACTTCAATGTCCAGACATTCAGTTCTTTTGTCAACTTTTGTATGTCATGCATCACTTGTGTGTAATCCATGATTTGGTGTTATACAATTTAGGGGTATACAATGAGATAAAGTATAAATTGTATAATTTTGAACAGTGCCGCCATCCAAAATGAGAGGAGAGGAGTCAGAAAAAGGACAAATTCATGTGGCTTAAGAGCAACATGGAAGATTATGAGGGGGTAATGGGGATACAAATAAGGGTGCATTCAATAAATTGTACCATGTGGCTACCATATGTTGAAAGGAAGATATCACAGAAGTCACAGAACAGTTCATGAGAGAAAAAAACATCACAAAATGCCGGAAGACATGGATATATGATGCAACTCAGTGACTACCTTACAGACTTAAAGTAGAGGGGAGAATGACCGACACTCCCTTTTTTAGTTCATACAATTTGACCCTAGAGAATCATGTAAAAAAACTTATAGTAAAAAAAAATTGTAAAATAGCACTCCCCCTTGTCCATAGGTATGTAGGAGCACGTAGCAAGAAACATGTATGAAAAAGATACAAATTGCATAATATATGACCTCAGAACTAGATGATTTAGTCTACCCCTTGTTAACAGCTCAATAGCTATGGATGCTCATGTGCATCTTTCTACAGTGGCTACCTAGTACTGTAGTTTCTTACCAAATTTTGTCCACTTGCAGATCACGTTGAATGCACAAGAACATCAGTTTTTGTGCAGTATTTTTCTATTTTTGCAAAGCTCTTCACATTGATGACATAAGAGGAGCATTTTGCCACACATTTTTTGCACTAGTTAAAAATTCTCCATTTGTGAGTTGTATTGTATGGTAAATTTTGGCGCATTGAGTTTTTTTAGGTAGAACTTATTGTACTATTCCTACATAGGAATCTTGTATGTATCTACCAAAAAGTACAGTTTTTCTCCCGCCAAAACAGAGATAGCTGTTAACTATACCAGCTAATAAAGTGAGCTTAAACACAAAATATGGGCGGAATCTGGGGGGTTGCTTAGGGGGTCAGCGGGGTTTCCACCAAAATTTGGGTTTTGTGGACTTAAATTTTCCCCCATGCCCCCCCCCTCCTCTTAATTTATTGAACTTTGATTTTAAGCCCACTCTAATATCAAAGTTCCATAAAATAAAACTATGGACAGACTACTGCCTCTGTATATTTGGATTTATAGGATATCTGCACTAGGCAAATTCGAATGTATGGGATATTTGGTCATTTTGTGAAGCATTTTGAAGCACAAATTTGATATTACATTGTTGAACTAGCTCATAAATAAAATTGCTGAGGTTGGTTGCCCTACACACTCTAATTCTAGCGCTGGCTTCCTTTTACAATGTCCAAACAATCTCAGGGAAAATATGCTGCAACAACATCTCAGCACTAAAACAGGCTAGCAAGACACGGAAATATAAAGCACTCAGACCTAGGGCAATACGCACATGTAAGTGCAAGGTCACTATGGCACTTAAGTACAAACACATCAGAGCTCACCAGAATGAAATCAAACCATGGTCAATGCTGACTCTGGCAGAGCAACTGAATGTCATCTGTGACGAGCTTGCCAAAGGGGCAGTCCTCTGGTATCTCTCAGATGTCACACAAGAAGGCAGAGAATCACAACTGCTTCCATTGGAAAAGGCAGCAATTGTAATAAATGGGGAGAAGTCAACCACCAATGTGGGCCAAGCCCTAGGCTACAAGGAGGCGAGGAGATTTTATACCAAGGCAAGGACAAAGAATGGTCTGACTAACACCGGGGGTCTCAGATGGTCAGAACACTGATTCGATCAGCTGCAGAACAAACTGGACATGTTTCAGATCTGGCATGCAAGGCAAAGCATAAGGGTGTGCGCCACAAGATCAAGATTGGCCCGCATCCAAGACATCCTGGACTCCAAAATGCCCCAACTGCAAGCAAGAACAGGAAAAGAGCCACCACCTTAACAGATGTCCGGACCTGGGTAGGACCCTACTGTTCAAAGAAAGCATCACAGGCCTTGTGAATTGGATGCACTGGAATAATAGCCTCGATGCAGAACTAGCATACTGGCTGGAGAAATACTTAATATTCCGCGGAACCAGAACTCTTTCCCACCTGGTCAAGGATGAAGGATCCAACCAACTCAGGGAGGCGGCGGCTAGCCAGGACAAGATTGGATGAGTGGAGCTCCTACATGGCAAAGTCTCTGTAAAAATAGCTGAAATTAAGGACATTCACTGCAAGTTGTCAGACTGCAGCATGACAGGGGCTGATTGGATGAAGCACTTCATAGGGAAGCTACTGCAGACATCCCACTTGCAGTGGCTCTATTGCAATTTTACCTTGCATGACAGAATGAGGGGGTATCTTTGACTACAATGTCGAAAGGAAATCCTTAAGGAAGTACATCGTCTCCTAGGCACAAACCCAGATGACATCCCAATAGAGAGCCAGTACCTACTAGAAATAGACCTCACATCTCTCAACAGCACCTCATTTGAGAAGCAATCCTACTGGGTCCTAGCGATGAAGGCCACCAGGAGAGCAGGGTGCTGCTCTGAGCACAAATCAAAGGGTGCATCACATTGGAGGAGACAGCAAGAGCATGCAACATGCATGCAGTCTACAACTTCAGCAGAGATCTGGCCTTGATGAATCACAAACTCAGACTTGGCCCTCAGCCACATAAGAGACCCCACCACTCCTCAACTCACAACCTAAATCCCTCAAATAAGAGGTGAAAGCTGGATTGACATATGCATGGAAACACACATCAACTTGCATATGTATTAAGTTGCATTTCAACTTGCTTCCGGACAAATCCGAAGAGACAACCATCTGCCGCCAATGGGGCAGCCATGCTGTATGGCCAACATAGGGCATTCCAAAAGACTATCACGTCTACATTCTATGGTTTAGGTTAGAGTGTAAATTTATAAGATTTATTTAATTAAACTAGCTCATAAATTTGAATTTATGGCATCTAATATCAAAGTCATGGTCTCTCTACATTTGATATTAGATGGCACACAGCCCATGATATCAAAGATGGAAATAAACTTGCCATATGTACTGATATATTGCTATATTCAAAGAGATAAATCAACCATAATATTGAATGTGGCAATAATTTTGCCATACATTGCTGACATATTGCCATAGTTGAAAACTTAAACTGCCCGTAATATCAAATATGGCATTATATCTCAGCAATGTACATCAGATTTATGGGACCACTGGCTCAAGGGGCCTATATTCATTATTAGGCCACAAAATGACCAATTACATTCAAATATTCACATAAAATTCAAAAATACCCATGTTTGATATCTTACCAGCAGCTAGTTTTGCATATGCTGTGTATTCGAATTTAGCTGCGGCAGATCTACACTAGACCAACCCAGGAGAGCTATGTTGTGCATTCCTTTTTTTGTTCCTTTTTTTTAATCCTCATTCCAGGATTCCTGCAGGATTCCTGCAAAGCAAAAAAAACAACAACAAAGGAATTCCTTTTCACGGGAACTATTTTCCTGCAAAAATAAGTTTCTTTTTTGTCCCTCCAGCCATGCCTTGGATCTTTCATGTGGTAGTGAGAGTATTGGTGGGAGTGGTGGGTGGACTCCTTTATTGGTGAGTCCATGTTGCGATGTTGTTGTTGCAATTGCATTGCATGCTATGTTGATTAGTACCTTGGCTTGTTTTGTTTGGGTACTTTGAGGTTTTTGTTGTTCATTGTCGTTTTTGCTTTTCTTTGTGGTCCTGATGCCCATATACATGTCATATTCTTGTTTGGTATGGGTGGCTGTTTTTTAGGTGGTGAATTGCAAGTATGATGTCTGCCTCTCCTTTCAGCATCCCACTGGGATCTTGTATGGGGTCGGTTGTGTGTTGTGTCTTTGACTGCTTACATGTATCACACCATTGGTTGACCATTTTGGGGGTCATGTTCAAATAATCAAGGTGGTGTAATGCACAGAATATTCCTTCGAGTTTGATCCTGTGTGATGTTTGTGCGTTGATGTTCTCCTTAATAAATGTTGCCGATAGGAAGGCTTTGGGGCCTGATGATATGATTCATGCCGCCGCTGCTACCTATTCATGGAAGTGGAGTGATCCATCACTCCCCAATATGTGTCATTCTGTTTGTGGGTCAGTCAATGGTCCAGACGTTGCTTCCCACTTGATGATGTGCAATTGGATGGCTGTCTGTTGGAATCTCACTGGTAATATCCCTTCATTTTGGATGGAGATAGCATCATTATTACTGTGCCTTCACATTGTCTAAGGTATAGGTTGGACATAGTTTTATAAAATGGGTACCATGTGTTCCTTTTGATATTGTGCCGTGGGCCTAGGCTCCTGTTGAGGTTGACACTGGAATGGGAGGGCTGACATTGTGGTGTGAGTGTGCAAAATGTAACTTTCATGCATTTCCGGAAGATTGCCCAGTATGGTTTTGGTAGGCAGGGGATTTGTGGCCAGGGCTAGTCAGTTCCTGCCTGTCAATCCCCATTCATCATCCCATCTGGGATTGTGGGACCCTCTGGGTTTGCAAGGTCTGTGATTGTGATGACCCGTAGGTGTATACGGACAGTGGTGTTTGCCTTCCTTGGGGTGCCAGTGGTGATACTGGGGATCTGGGCAAATCTCTCCATGAGTGATGCTTCGCCTTCTCATTGTATGGGTTGTGTTCAAGGTTTTTTAATCCATAGGGATCCTTTTATTTCTGCTAGGCATTCACATAAAGATAGGAGGAAACTGTTGTCAATGTATCTAATTAGCGTGTTTGTACTTTGGAGTTTGGGTGTAACAAATCCTGATGTCAGTTGGATGTGGTTGAGGCTGACCAGAATATTGTTTGCTACAGTCTTGTCCCATCTGAGTTGTATTAGGATGTATGGTATCTGAGCCTGATGGTATCAACGTGTTGGTATGTTTTGTTGGTGACTCCTAATCCTGTTTTCACTCCCCTTTTCATGTTGTCTTTTACGAGTCTTCTTGCTGTATGTATTCCCTTTGATATTTTTGCTTTTTGTGCAAATATGTTCAAAATTTGTTGGAAAATTCTGTCAAAGCAGTTTTTCTCACCATATTGCATCATTGCTATTGTTCTGATTCCAACCCATGCTGTTTCCATGGTGAGTAGTCAACTGTGCAAAAAAATAGATGATCGTCACATCATTAGGGGGTCCTGCCCGCAAAATGTGATTTTTTCAAATGGTCCAGATACCACTTCTGGGTGTTCTTATCCACTTTGTTACTAGGTGTGAATACAATATCCTGTAAGTTTGTTGAAAAAAATGACCCAAACCAACCCATTGGGTGCATCAAACACAAAAATGGGGATTTTGGTTGGAAAAGTTCTTGTATTTTTGCTGGTTTTTAGGCAGTTTGCTACTTTGAGAGACTGAACAGAGTACATTTATAGGCACTGTATAACAATCTTCTTATGCCAATTTGATAAAATTGTCAATAAAAATCATTTTCTTACTACCGGAGCCTATTCAAGCATGTTTACCTACTATTTAATGCTTGAGCTACTCTCACTTCCTTTGCTGTCATATTCCTCCATTTCAGAGTCAAAGTCATATTTGCTTGTTCTACTCTTACCATCATCACTTTAATTATCAGTTGTGTTTTCTATATTAATTGGTAAGCTCGATCTCCATGCACCAACTACATCCTTGTTCCATCTTGTTGGTCAATTTGATTGATTCTGTGTGTATTTCCTCACACTCACCTCCAATTTTTCAATATTTAGCCCCCACCTGCACAGGTGTAATAGTGTAAGGGTGCACCCACATGCCCATCCACAGCATATGAAGGTGCTCAATGCTTCATATACATTCAATATAGAAGTGAGATACAGAGTGGGGTGGTTTGCAGCCTCAAGACATGACACCATGATGTTACTTGGCCTCATCCTCACCCTCAAGTTTCCAAATTTGGCCCCCACCTCTTGCACAGGTGTAACTTTGTAAGGATGCACCCATGTGCCCATCCACATCATATGTAGGTGCTCAAACACTTTGTATACATTCAATATAGATGTGAGATTTATAGTGGAGTGGTTTACAGCCTCCGGACATGACATAATGATATTATTTTGGCTCCACCTTATACCCCCAAATTTCCAAAATTTGGCCCCACATGCACAGGTATAACTGTGTAAGGGTACACCCATACACCCATCCACAGCATATGAAGGTGCTCAATCACTTCATACTCATTCAACATGGATGTGAGATACAGAATGGGGGTGGTTTACAGCCTCCAGACATGACACCATAATGTTACTTGGGCTCCGCCTTAACACCAAATTTCCAAAATTTGGCCACCGCTGCACACATGTGTAACTGTGTAAAAGTACACCCATATGCACATACACAGCATATGAAGGTGCTCAAACACTTAATATACATCCAATATGGACATAAGAAATCAGATTGGGGTTGTTTACAGCCTCAAGACATGACACCATGATGTTACTTGGGCTCCGCCATACCCCCAAATTTCCAAAATTTGGCTCCAGCTGCACAGGGATAACAGTGTGAGGGTGCACCCATATGCCCATCCACATCATAGGAAGATGCTCATAGACTTAGTATATATCCAATGATGAGGTAAGATACAGAGTGGGGGTGGTTTGCAGCCTCCAGACATGACACCATGATGTTACTTGGGCTTCACCTTACCCCCCGAGTTCAAAAATCACCTGCACAGGTGTATAGTGTAAAGGTGCACCCAAATGCCCTTCCACGACATATGAAGGTGCTCATACACATTCAATACATCCAATATGGAGGTAAAAAGCAGATTGGGGTAATTTTATAGCCTCAAAACATAACACCATAATGTTATTTGGGCTCCACCTCACCTTCAATTTTCCAAAATTTGGCCCCGACCTGCACAGTTATAACAGTGTAAAGGTGCACCCAAATGCCCATCCACATCATAAGAAGGTACTAAAACACTTCATATCATCCATTATAGATGTAAGAAGCAGAATGGGTTGGTTTATAGCCTCCAGAAATGACACCATGATGTTACTTGCTGATGGGCTCTCCTTTACCCTCAAATTTCCAAATTTGGCTCCCACCCTGCACAGGTGTAACAGTGTAAAGGTGCACCCAAATGCCCATCCACATCATGTGAAGTGGAGTGGCTCAAACACTTCATATCATTCTCTATGCATGTAAGATACAGAATGGGGTGGCTTACAGCCTCAAGACATGACACCATGATGTTATTTGGGCTCTGCCTTACCCTCAAATGTCCAAAATTTGGCTCCAGCTGCAAAAGTATCAGTGTGAGGGTGCACCCATATGCCCATCCATATGAAGATGCTCATACACTTTGTATACATTCAAAAAAAGGATGTAAGATACAGAGTGGGGGTGGTTTACAGCCTCCAGACATGACACCATGATGTTATTTGGGCACTGCCTTACCCCCAAGTTCTAAAATTTGGCCCCCACCTGTACACATGTGGTGTGGTGTGGTGCAAGCCTAGGTGGGTCAAAAACACTTAAAAAGTAACATTTTTTAAGTATTCTTAGCTTTGGTCATTACACGCTACATTTCACTTAAGCAATGCATGATGTAAATCAAGTATTATCTCCTTAACTTACTAGTTTAGCACCCCTATTTAAGGGTTCCATCGCCTCTGCCAAGTCCTCCTGGTTTCAATGATACGTCACACTGCTATGTAAATATTGGCTCATCACTACAACCTCGTGCCATCCCCAGAGCGCACACCTCAAAAATCAAGCCAAATTGCAGCATTGCAATGACCAATTGACTTTATCATCCCCACATCACATATCCTTTCCAATCCAATGTGGAATATTATTTGCCATGGCATCTAGGCAATTTACAGTTGACTCGGTAAAGTTCATCAACATCTTCCCTCTGATGCCTGAATCATCCATTCCTAATGCCTTGAGATTGGCAAAATTCACCAAGGAGGACATCACCAATCTCCAAATGTGGTGCTTCCTTCAGTGTGCCCTCCCCAGCAGGTTGATTAAGGGGCTGAAAGCCTACATTGCTGGACTCCTTCCACCGCCTATCAACCCTGCTGCTACAGCGGCTCCACCCAAAGAGGTAGCTGCTCCATGCGATGGTTGACAATTAAAAGGGGGCACAGGACTTGGTACGATGCATTTTAAATGCAATGGAGGTGAAAATGTCTATTATGATATGGGAGGGGGGGGTGGGGGCAGTCAAAATGATGGACAATGCATCGTCAAGTGGATGAGTGCCGAATGCTTTGCAAACAGTCACAGAGGGGGTGTCAGGTGTGATTGTGGCTGGAGCGATGGTGGGTGGTTGAGGTGGTGTATTTTAATATGGTTTGTCATGCACCATATTGGTACATGCAGTCAGAGTTGACAATGGTCATTGAGGTAAGGCATGTGCTGTGGAGTGGGCTGC
>JALLPB010000039.1:0-46825 GCA_036939975.1 Cyclostephanos tholiformis | reverse complement strand
ACGATGACGATGACGATGACGATGACGATGACGACGATGACGACGATGACGACGATGACGACGATGACGATGACGATGGCGATGACGACAACGACGACGACGACGATGACGACGACGACGACGATGACGATGACGATGACGATGACGACAACGCCCCGTGGAGGAAGATCCCCCCAGAAGACGCCGTGGCAACGAGCCAAAAGTCGGTCGTGATTGCGACGTTGCTATCGACGATTCCGTTCCCGTTATCCCTCCCGACATGTCGTCGTCGACGTGGTCGTCGTCGTCTTCGCGGACCGCTCAATGCGATCGCTGAGACGTCCGCGACGGACTCACGTAGGTCCGATGGGCGGTAGTGACAGTTCATCGTCGTCATGATTTTCGTTTTCGTTGTCGCCGTCGTCGTCGTAGTCGAGGCGGCGGCGACGGCGTGGGACATCGGATCGTTCCCGATCAGCACCCTCTCCTCCCAAAGATCGCCACGACGACGACGACGACGACGACTAGTCGGCGATGTGACAAACCCGACGTACTTCCACGACGTGACAGTCCCGTCCGAGAATGCGGCGACGATCCCGTATTCGTCATGTCCGCCATCGTCCTCCTCGTCGTGGTAATGACCATCATCATCGTCGACGTCGACGTCGTCATCGTCGCAGTATGCCACATACGCCAGGGACGTGATGGTACGCGATTCCGCGGCATCGGCCGCCGCCTCCCCCCTCGCGAGCGTCGTCGTCGTCGTCGCATCATGGTTCGTCGTACTCGTGCCTCCACCATCCCCGATGCCGTCGATGCCTTCGACGACGTTCCCGATCCCGCCCGCGTCTACGAAATCGGACGTCCGAGTGACCAACGTCGCGTACACGCTCGATAATGCGACGTACGACGATGACGATGCTCCTCCCCCCCCGTCCTCCCCCCTCCCACCCCCCCGTACGATGCAGTCGTGGGACGATGCGAGGTTCACTAGCCCCCCCGAGGCGTATATGATCGTCGGTCGTTCCTCCTCCCCCCCCCCCCCCCCCCCCCCCGCGACGACGATCGTTGGATCGGCAATCGCGTCGATCGTTTCGTGCGCATCACCCGCGGATGCCCTAGATCGCGATACCGCATCATCCTTGTCCCCGTCGTCATCGTCGTCATCGTCGTCATCGTCGTTCTCGCGCTCGGAGGGGGCACGTACCCAAAGGAGGGAATGCGGACGGGAATTCCCGGCGGCGCCGTGGAGGGCGAGGCGACATTTCGTTATCATATTCCTTCGTCGTGACGCGCCTCCGACCGGAGGTGGGAGGGGACGATGATTGACTCCGTCCACCTCCTCGCACTGTGCTGCTACCACGCTGGCGGCCTCCATGATGTGCGGAATGTTGGATGAGACAATAATATTATGTTGTTGTCGTGGATCGGTACCAACCATGGTACCTACATACGTAAAAAATAAGAGGCTCCTCCATCTCTCCTGCCGTCTGTCTGTCCGGAAGTTTTTTTTTCGTTTTGATTGGCGGGGAAATGTTTCGGAAGCAGATATTTATGGCAATTAGGACGAGTTTATTCCCGAACATGTCTGACACCAGCAATTTTAAAAAATAACACCACAGAACAGAAATAACCCGGACAACGCATTTTTAGATCTAACTCCCTCAAAGCCCATATAAAATACAAGTCTCACCATCTCATCTTGTAGACCGCTGTCTTGCGGTCATTTCGGTGTCCGGAAGTCCCTGGTGCAGTTGTGTTCGTTGAATAAATAAAAACATTAATGACAACTGGAGCGAAACTGCAAAAAAAATGATGACTTCACAATTTTTTTTTGCAAAAACCGGGAAACCGCCACGATGGGCGTCCCTACCATCGCCGCCGCCACCGCCACCGCCAACGGCAATCGCGGCTCGTACCAGTCCATCCCCAACGGCATTTCCGATTCCACGACCAACGCCGCCCCGGTAGAAGATTACGACGACACGAGCAATGAGAATGCGCACATGGAGCTCGATATCATCGTCGGAACGACCGTAACGGACGACGATCGTTCCCCCCCCGCCCGCCGGTGCGTCGGCGGCGGATCATCGATCCTCCTCCTCCTCCTTGCGATGACGACGATCGTTATCGCCGTGGTTGGCACGAAATGGTCGCGATCCGATCCGAACGATGCGCGCGATACGACGTACTCGTCGAGATACGTCGACCTATCGCCCATCCGACCTTGCGAGATACTCGTCGACGGCGTCGACGATTTCGCGCTGATACAGACGTCTCTCGGCGAGCCTGGCGCGCATTGGTCCGACGTGACGTGCGTCCGTCGTACTCCTGAGCCGCATCATCCCCAAACTTGGTCCCAATGTAGGTGGCCATCTTCTCNAAACATCTAAAACTAAGAAGTGAATAGTTACTCCAAACCATCGACTCGACCATTGGGATCTGGTCAACACTAACGTGAAACAAGTGACAAATTTTGGTATTGGGAGGAGCCCTAGTAAATTCTTCCAACAGATGCGCCATTGGTGGTGGTCGCCGTAATGGATGCTACCAAAACAACAACACCAACAAAGGTAACCACAATGCCAGTGGATTCTTTGACAATACCAGCACCAACGATGCCGCCCTTTTTAACCATTCCTTCAATCAGATCGCTGACTATCCGATCGAGAAGTTGGATCACGGAGAGGATGTATCAGATGCAATTTGCAACAACCCCAGTGGTCATCACTATTCCACCCGAACCTATGCCGCTACCAGACCCAAATTTTACCATAAACTTGTTGCTGACCTTATCTCTATCGGATTCACTACCAATCCTTATGACCCATGTGTTGCAAACAAAGACATAAACAGCAAACAGATGACTATCTGCTGGCACATTGATGACCTATTTATTGGACACCAAGATTCTTTTGCCGTATCCCGAATTCTTGACTGGTTAGCTAACAGATATGACACTGCCGACAAGAAGCTAAACGTTACTCGCGGCCCTCATCATGATTACCTTGGCATGACCATTGACTTCTCCATGCCAGACTCTGTATCTTTTGACATGATCCCTTATGTCACCAAAATAATTGATGCCTTCCCCAAAAAAATCACTGGATCCACCACGTCTCCTGCAAGTGACCACCTCTTTAGAAGTCCGACCTCCTTTGGCATCCAAACTCTTACCTGAGGAACAAGCTTGTGCGTATCATCATACCACAGTTCAACTCCTATTCCTTTCACGTGTCCAGCGTGACATCCAAACAACAGTTGCCTTCCTTACCACCAGAGTTAAATCTCCCAACGAAGATGATTGGGGCAAGCTCAAGCGCCTACTCAAATACCTCCTTTCAACCAGTCGCCTTACTCTCACTCTTCACACTGCATCCCTCACAGATGTTATCTGGTATGTTGATGCGTTGCACCAGACACATGACGACTGCAAGGGCCACATGGGCTCTCTCCTTACCTTTGGAAAGGGCACGACAACAAGTTCTTCCACTAAGCACAAAATACCTTCTAAAAGCTCCACGGAGAGCAAGCTTATCGGGTTATATGACAAATCCAGTGATATTCTCTGGACTCGACACTTTCTAGAAGCCCAAGGATACACCATATCAACAAACATAGTCTACCAAGACAACATGAGTACCCTATCGCTGGCAAAGAATGGCTACGTGTCCAGCTCTAAACGTTCAAAACACATCAAAGCCAAATATCTTTACATACAAAATCATCACAAAGCTGGTGAACTCACCCTCAAGTATTGTCCAATGGAAGAAATGTGGGCCAATATCCTCACCAAACCACTCCAAGGCTCCAAATTCCGCATTATGCGTGCATTCCTCATGAATGTCCTTTGAACTATTCACAAGATCCAATATTCCCACCTTGCCCAGTCCTTCAGCCAATCTTGGATAACATTCCGATGAAGCCCCAAGTCCCTAAGACTGCCGCTTCACTGCGGGAGTGTGTTTGGGCAAAGCCCTCTGGTACTAAAGTACCATCCCTTAGCCATAAGCTGATCCCCGTACCTTTTGCTCCCAATACGAAGAACATCAGCTGGCGTGACGCACTCATTCGCGACCACACAACATCTGCTCCTCCTTCACAAGAAGCATCTCCCCTTAGGATCTTAGTTACGACAGAGTAGAGAGCTTCTGCTCATAATATATAATTATCTCAAATCCCAATGTCGATTCGTTGATAAGAATATTCATTTACATTGTCTCAACAATCACGTTGATCTGCCCCCTCTCATTATGCCATTGCACCAATGCCGGGCACAATGACATTTCATCAGGCCACCATCTTGTTGCACCATCATGCTGGTGTGCCCCACTTTTCTCCATTTGCTTCCTTCTGCCTCTCAGCCAGCGCCTCTGTCTCTCATCGTGCCCCTCCATTTGTTGATTTTTGCATCTGCCTCTCATTATGACCATCCTTTCTTGTTGATTGTTGCATTGCATAGTCTTACTCTGGCATCCATCTGTCCTCCCAGAATTTTATGCCTCCCCCACCCCCCCTCCCAGACTATCCCCTATCCCATCTCCTCCAGAATCTGTGCAAGCCGTGTATCTGTTTTGATGAAAGATAAACATGAAAGAGGAGTTAGAAGAGTGGAGAGGGAGAAGTAATTAAAAATAAGGGGAATAAAAATACACAAATATTTAGTATTAACCTTGCTTCTCAACTCCCTCTAGTGCTATCCTCACCAGAGACATTTGACATAATGATTACAAATGTCTGAACAGTCTGGGGAGAGAAGATGTTGGAACCGAAAGAAGGTTGATGGGAGGGAAGATGACATGAAAATGTCAATTTTTGGTGTCAATTTTTTCCTGTTGATATTGATGGGATGATGGACCCCCTCCAACCCCAACATGCTTCACTATGGTATATGGCATGTTGAGGGGGGTCTATTGAACGTTGGGTGAGGGGGGAAGGAATCAGTAATGAGGGGGGATGATTTCCACTGCAGAATGCAGAATTTTATCATTGTCATGTTGATTGTTGTGTGTGCTGGGGGAGGCTTTTCACCGCGGGGAGTGGCAAACTCATGGTTTTGGCCACATAGTCACATGCCCAAGTGAGGACCCCATGCAACTACATCGCCAAAGCCATGAGCTTGCCATAGATAATCACAGAAAAGAGGACATGGGGGTCATTTTTGTTGAACATGGTGTTCAACAAAATCAGCAAGCGGAGGAGTTAGAATTTTTGCCTAAGTGGAACAAGAAGGAGTGTTTTTTTCTTTGTGGTGGGAATTCTCTAGTGCAGCCCCTACCCTTGCTGCAATGTAGTCCACCATCATAGCTGCATTGTGAAGGAGGCGGCTGTCTACCCATGGCTGCTGATGTTGCTGTTGTAGCCATTGTGCTTTGCTCCCCCCACCAGAAGCATTGCATCCCCCTTGCTCATTTGGATCACCCCCCACCACCACTGCTCCCGCCCCCTGCCATCTTCTGGCCAATTGGTGCAGATGTGAGCCATTCAACAAGGTACATGGGGCAGTCAATGGACATGGTGAAGCAGACATTGTCCATGATATTGTGAATCAAGCTCATGGGCCATTTGACTTGGTCCCTCCCTTGAAATTGCAACTCACCAAGGATAGTGTTGAAAAAAGACCATCCAGTAGACAGAATTGCCCAGGTTATGTGACAATACATGTCAACCATGACTGATTCACAAACGATGTGGACTTCTTGTTCATTGAGTATTTTGGAGACCTTGAGGAGGCCTCATCCCCAAAAAGTGTCCACATGAGCACGCAAAATGTATTAAAGCTCAGTCACAGCTCAAAATAATTATCTGGGGGCAGGCTGGGCGGTGCCTTCTACCGGCAACACACTTCATTGTATTGGGCCATATGGGCCATTGCCCACTGTGCTTCCTCAAAATCCTTAATTTTTTGACCTCATGTGCCAATTGGGGGAGCACGTGAGGATCAATATCCCCCTTGTGCTGATGCAAACATAGGGACCACTTTCCCCGGGTTAAAATTTAGCCCCGCAATGTCCTTCCCCATTTGTTCGATGAAAAAAGGAGCCTTATCATTATCCTTGCCTGTAGTCTTGCTCCAATGAGGCATGCCTACTTGTAGGTTGTAGCAGTGTGAGGCAATCTCTTTTGTTTGTTGGAAGGAGCCCCAGATGGTGGGGATCCCTGCAGGGTTTACCACACCAACACAATGGCCCTTGAGGGCGACCACGTTATCCTGTGAGTTGAGGTGCCCCCTTACATTGTTGCTGGCTCAGCAGATCAGCAGATCCCACTCTGCTCCCCCCCCATCCTTGTGGGGACAGACGGTTCATGCCCTCATTGTTGTTGCTAAAGCTTACCATTGCACGGAGATTCATTGCAAGCACCAGATTGTTTTGTCATTGCTTTGCTTGAGGCGTATACAGTCGTCCCCTTGCTCAAGGCACCCATCATAGCACACCGTGATAAGTCCCCACCCGCAGAATGGGCCAATGCCCAGGAATTCTTTGTTGTCACTAGCAAAATAGGCTGTAAGGTTCTCATAGCAAAAATAGTTTGGTTCACCAAAGATCTTGATGTGATATTTTTCCTCCGGAGCCGTAGGCTTCTGTGGCGGAGCCCTATATACTGCTCATCAACTTCCCTGAGGCATTTGGCAATATGTTGCAGGCAGCAGCGCTGCAGCTGTCAGAAATATTGTTGGCTTCTCCATGGAATTTACCAATCATTTCAGGTTTGCTATGACCCGTGCTTCCATTAGACGTGGGGGATATTATATTCTTTTCTTGCTGCCCATGCTGTTGTCACCCTTCTTGTATTATGGCACTGCTTGACTACTATTACTAACCCAGAAATCAGCAGAGCATGATGCCATCGAACCCCAATGGAATGCGCTAACTTCATTCCGTGATCAATGTCCCCAGCACATAACTATGTATTCAAATAATGATATCATCTCATCAAGTGCCTACCATTGAAGCCAGGACATAAGAGACACATGGACTGCAGAAAAGCAAGGGCTAATTCTCTTGGATTAGTTTTTTTGTGGGGTTGTACTATCTGTGCGTAGGAATTAAAATTCCTTTTCTATGCAACTTTTTTGTACTGTTCCTTTGTAGGCTTTTGGTTTCAAAATTTGGCGCACGGGGTGCGCCATACTCATACCCCCTCCTCGCCAAATTCGTCCATTTGATTGAAAAAAATGCTCCCACTTCCCTCTTGCAATGCCTTGCTCCATCCTCCTCCACCCGCCTGGGGGAGCAAGCAGCAAGGTCCGCAAGCGGTATGCTCTCGTCCAGAAGCTTATGCTTCTGGAGGAGAGCAAGCACTTGCAGCGGGAGTGTAATATATCCATCCGCCAAGCTGCTCAAGTTCTTGGCATACCCTTCCAACTTCTGGCTCACTGGCACCATGAAGTCCCCAAGATCTGCACTGCCATTGCAGAGGAGCGGCGAGCCAAGAAGAGGAAGGCTCTCCTTGATGGCCCTTTGAGGCAGCTTGCAGCCATTGAAGGCAAGCTCCTCCACTTTGCCTTCGAGAAGTGTGAGCAGGGAATCAATGTGAAACACACATTGGTCTCCTTGAAGGTCAGCCCTGCTCCATGATAAGTTTGGGCCGAAGTCCTTAAACACTAAGTTGAAGGCCGTTGGTCACTTTATGCGGAAACATAATTATGTTTATCGCCGAGCAACCAAATAGTCGACTCGCTCTATT
This sequence comes from Cyclostephanos tholiformis, assembly GCA_036939975.1. Taxonomy (NCBI): domain Eukaryota; phylum Bacillariophyta; class Thalassiosirophyceae; order Thalassiosirales; family Thalassiosiraceae; genus Cyclostephanos; species Cyclostephanos tholiformis. Next base: position 39,157 of record JALLPB010000039.1, on the reverse strand, counting down.
GCCGAGGTGAGCAAGGAGGCGATGGCCTTCCTCAAAGAGATCCGTCTGCTCCTCGTCGGTCCGCATCGTGATTCTGTTGGATCTTCAACATGGACTAAACCCCCCTCCACTTCTCCTATCATTTGTCAAGAACCCTGGAAAAGAGGGGCGCAAAGACGGTCCATATCTGCAAGACGTGGAATCAGATGAAGAGAGCAACAGCCGCCCTCACCGTCATGGCTGCTGGCAACTTCCTCACGCTGATGATCATCTTCAAAGGTAAGCCCAAAGGAATGATTGCGCATAAAGAGCTCCCTTGCTTCAATCCAACGTCCATCTACGTGTGCCAAATTGCCACGTGGATGGATGAACTGGCGATGCAGCAGTGGGTTGATGAGGTACTCAGAGTGTACCTTGTGGTGAACCCGCCGTCGGATGGGGTGCAGCCTGTCCTCCTCCTAGATTTGTACCAATGCCACATGATGGCATTGGTCGTGTCAAGGATTGTGAAGTTGGGCGTCGAGGTAATCCACATCCCTGGCGGCTGCACGGGGCTGTGCCAGCTGCTTGATGTCAGTGTGAACCGATCGTTCAAGGCTCGCTGCCGCCGGATATGGGAGGAGTGGTTGGTCGACCTCCTCAATGAGACAAATGAGGTCCAAGACGCAGTGCGCAAGGAGGTAAGTGAGTGGATGGCAGCAGTTTTTTGGGAGATGGTGGGGTCCCGGGTATTGTGCAATGCGTGGTGCAAGACGGGGTATGACTGGTTCCCAGGTTTTGTCAACCCAGAGGATGCCGTCGTGGCCAACACCGGCAGCAGCGATGATGGTGGCAATGGCAACAATGGCAGGGATGACAGCGAAGGCAACATGGACAGTTACACGTACGATGATTCACTGTTTGACAGTGATGAGGAGGGGGAGGAGAGTGACAATGACGACAGTGAAGACAAGGGCAATGACTGACTGAGGGGAGGGGGGATACGGCGGTGGGCATTGTGCATATTATTTTATATGTTATTAAATTAAAGAATTATTTATTAATTAAATCACTATTCTCTTCTTTAACTCATCATTGCCTTGAATTTATCATGAAATACCTGCACACCACGTGGGAGTGCTGAAATCACTGCAGCCCACGCGTACCCGCATTAATGATGATACTTGTGGTGGACAATCAAAGAGGGGTCGTTCGGCGCACTGACAAACACTACCTGTAACAAGGCACCATCCCACAGCTTGAATGTTGGACGTACACCTTGGGAACAAACCCGACGCAACAGCGGTCGATGCCATCACTCACCCAGTTGACGGTGAGGGTGGTCTGCTCCCGCATCTTAACCTTGCCCAAAAGGAAGTCCTCAACAAGGATCAGCTCCTTTTGGATGCACACGACGATATCGTCCACGATGACCGCCACGCCACACCCATCAGGGTGCTCCTCACAGTAGCGCCCACAATCGTTCTTGATCATCCCAACGATGTCGAGGACCACATCAGATGAATGCACGGGGGGAGGAGGATCTTGGGGGAGGCTCCTTCTTTGCCGCAGCAAACTTTCTCGACAGTTTGCCTGGCCATGAATCAATGGTGATGGAGGCAGGAACAGGCAACGCCCGGTGCTTTGCACCACGGATGACGGCGCTGCACATCTCACACTTGACTGTGGCCCACTCATTTTTGGCATAAGTGCAAGTGCTGCACTGTCAGAGGCAGCAGGAGGAGGCGTCCATGGTGGCCGGTTGTGTGTGGTTGTGTGTTACTTTTTTGTTCTATGTGCCCTGGCCCTGGTGGGGCCTGGGTGCACCATAAACCACACCCATGCCCAACCAGGGCATATAGGGGATTGCTGGAAAGCTCTTGTCAATGCAAGAACGTCTGTGGCATTGTACTAAGGCCAAGGCGTAGCAGATCAAGAGAAACGAGAGGGAGAGCCTCTAAGGCATACATAGGAGGTGCTAATAATCTAAGAAAAGGAGAAGTGTCTCTTATGCCCCGGCATCTCTTATGCCCCGGCTTCAACAGTATATTTCTCTTTTTTATTTGGTGCTTTGATTCATTGCTTCGAAAATTTTTATACAACGATTCGTATTTTTTACTTTGAGTGTCTCTACCATATAGCCCAGGGGATAAGAACCACCGGGGGATAAGAACCAGACACAAAATCTATCTAAATTAGTTAGAAAATTAAAAAACAGGAGGAATTAAATCGCGACGAGATATGACCACTTTCAGAAACCCTCGTCAGGAACAAAAACATTCAGCACAAAAAATACGCATTTTTATACTTGAGACTAACAGAACTGTAACATTTAATGTCTTTTGTTACATATTTTGAGTCACGAATCACACACACGTGATGGGTCTTTAATGTGCCCTTTGCATTTTTCATATGTGGTAGCAATTTTCATACGTGTTTGTAATTTTAATATTTCATCATATTGTTCCTACGTTGGCATTTGCAATTCTCATTCATGTTTGCAATTTTCATACGTGTTTGCAATTTTAATTATTGGGAGTCCGTCCCTACAACACTGATTTAAATCGACAGTGGTGGGAATGAAAACAGTCAAATTGTTATTTTAATGAGAATTCCTCTTCTCTCCTTGGGTCGACTCATGAAACTTACCGCAGCCCTTTTTTCAATCAAAAAACGACACACTCTAGGGGTTGGTGGGAAAAAACAGTCTAACAATTTAGCTGTCACAATGGCACGCATTAGCTGGTTCGTATCTCCCAGCCTATGGTAGTAGTGATACACTCCCTCCATTTCCCTCATCTCTCATCTTCACGTAATTTTCTTTTATGTGATATCATAATACCGTAGAGACCGGGGGATATGAAACAGCGGGGGATAAGAGACAGACACTAAATCATAGATAATTAGCACCCTCGCTATAATCACAACTAAGCTATTTTTGTCCATTTCTCTCCAAATTCTACAGTTCGGCGTTAATTAGATGTGCTAAATCGATCCGCCTTAAAAAGACCTTTCCAACGATCCCCACTTTGCCCCACCTTGCCGTTGGGGTACTCGTTCCGTAAGCCTCTCTCTAACAAAAAACACTAACAAAAAATACACAAAAACACCATGGCCGAGACGAAACCGGCCACGGCAACCAGTCCGCCCGGCGTCGACGCCAATAAGGTCAACTGCGGCCCCTTGTCCGATGATTGTGTTCTCACCTTAAGGTTCGACAGGGGTGTCGTTTTGGATGAAAAACAAATACAATAACAGATTCTGAGAGACGGGTGGAGCACCGGTCTTGGATGGCCTTTGCTCAATGGGTCGAAGCAACAACCAACCAAACGATGGTGTCGGCGGTGGGGGGGGGGGGTTGAGAGGCGATGCGAACGGGTGGAACGCGTGGGGGAGGACGTTTACTCATCGTTTTGGGTAACAAATAGAGCGACGAAAAAAATGAAAATAGAGAGGGCGATGGGGCCACGGAATTCGATGGCTCCTGCTGGATGGGAGGACGCAACAACCAACCAAATAGTGGCCGTATCGTTGGGATATGTTATGGAGAGATGGCGCGCAGGGCGATGGCGATAGGGGAGGATGCCGTCATATCTTTTCTTCCATCGGATTTCAGGGCAAAAAAATAAAGATAACGAATTTCGTCGTGGCTTTAGGCGGCCGCCAATCGGCGATTCCACACGACAACCAACCAAATTTACGCGTTATCGATGGGGGAGGGATATTAGAGGAGGCGCGACCATCGGGTAACGCAGGGGGAGCGGTATTCGATCGTTCTGGGGGCGATCGAGTTGGGAGGGGGGAGAATATAAAATAAAATAGCAGCCTTGATTAAATTAATTATTTTCTTAGGCAATTTAAGGAATGAAATAAAATCCTTCGTACGCGATCTCGATCAACCCATCGCGAGGACGTTGCCGCGATGGGGTGGCTATTAATACCTAACCCATGCCCTCGAGGCATGATGAACCCAAGTTGGTTTGGTGGTAAGATGACTTGGAGGAGGTTCGATATGCGCCATACTTCAGCCGCGCCATTAAAATGGGTAAAAAATATACATAGGAATACATACAAAAGTTGTGTGTCACATCTAAGCCAATTTGTCTAATTTAGAACTTTAATTCCTACGCTGACTCGGTACACTAAAAAAAAAAAAAGTACTGTAGAGAGAATCAGCGGTCCGACGGATTTAGCTGTCACATCCTTGCACATTAGCTGTTTCTTATCCCCTGGTCCCGACGGTAACACCCTCCCCCGCCCGCGGCCCCACCCCCCACAAAACGACGACGCCCACGGGGAAGCGAACGAGGGCGAAACGATGACTCGTCGGACCATCATCGCGCTTGCCAACCGTCTTGGAGGGTGGAAGATGACGACGAGCGGCGGTCCGACCCCTCGTCCGACGCCCTCCTCCTCGTCATCGCCTTCCATCGATGCCCCAACGCGCCGACGACGTCCCACGGGTGGACTCGTCGATCCGCGCGGACTCGCGTCGTCGTCCTCATCGTCGCCTCCATCGAACCGGGAGCACTACGACGTCATCATAGCCGGGGGGGGAGCGGTCGGCTCGACCCTCGCTAGGATGCTCCTCGACGACGAAAATGGTCACGCAGCGACGACGACTTCATCTTATTCGACGAAGAGGCGACATAGACGTCGTCGTCCGCTGAGGGTGGCGCTACTCGAGCGTAGGTCGGCGCCGCCGTCGCTGCGGGATCTCGTCGACGGATGCGGGACGATATCGAGCGCGACGACGCCCGGTCCTCGAGCGTACGCCCTCTCCCCGGCGAGCCTGTCCTACCTTGGACGGGGGGCGCTTCGCGCCCTGCTAAGGTCCGATCGATGCGGCGTCTACGACGCCATGCAGATATGGGAACACGACGGGCCGGCGCAATTGCATTTCACGGGGGATGATTTGGTAAATGCTATCGAGGACGGACGGTTAGTGGACTTGGAGGTACTCCTCGGCGATTATCATGACGACGAAGAGGGTGGCGAGGTGACGGGTGCGACGACGACGATGGCGACGACGACGGAGGAGAAGAAGATGAGGGAGAAGATGGATCGCTCCTCGGGGGTTAGCAAACATCCTTGGTTGGGCGCCGTGATCGAGGATTCGCCGCTCGTATCGTCGCTGTGGGACGAATTGAAGAACGACGATCGCATCGACCTATTGGACGAATTACAAATCACATCCATCCGAGCTCCGTCGACCGGCGACATGGGGAAGGCGGTACCACCCCCTCCCGTCCTATTGTCCTACACGAGGGCCAATCGCGAGGGGGGGGGAGGGAATACGATGGACACGACTATCTCGTGCGATTTGCTCGTCGCCGCCGACGGCGCCAATTCGCAAGTGAGGAGCCTGATAGGGAACTTCCCGATGATGACCCATACCTACGGCAAGAAGGCGGTCACGTGCACGGTGGAATTGGAAACCGGCATGGCGCGAACGGCGTATCAGAGATTCCTTTCCCACGGCCCGATCGCGTTGCTACCGGTTTGGAATCGCGACGACGTCGGTGGCGGCACGTCGTCGAGGGACGGTCCGGATTACGCCAACGTCGTGTGGTCCACGACGCTATCGGAGGCGAATCACCTCCTTTCCCTATCCCCGTCCGATTTCACCTCCGCTCTCAATCGGCACCTGCGCCAGGGTCCAAACGTGAATCCGTCGCTTCTACCGGAACTGATTCGGAACAATACCCATTCGTCGCCATTTTACGCCGTTGCCGCGGAATTAGACTCCCTCCTACGCACCGCGAACGATGCCCTGACCATGGGAACGTGGACCGAATCGCCTACACGGAACCATTTTCGTATGCCCCCCAGATCGGTCCGCGTCGTTGGTCCGGTAATGGCATTCGACCTCACCACGTCCCACGTAGTGATGAGGTCCACCGGCGGTCCGGGGGGGACCTACAGTGGGGGGTACGCATCGCCGCGGGTGGCGTTGGTCGGGGATGCGGCGCACACCCTGCATCCGATGGCCGGACAGGGGCTGAATCTGGGCATGAGCGACGTCGCTTCGTTGTCGAATTTAATCAAGGAGGCGGTGGATTCCGGCATGGACGTTGGCGGGACCAGCCTCTTCTTGGATAGGTACAATCGGGAGAGGATGGTGGGTGGTTGGGGCATCGTCGGGGGAGTGCATGGCCTGCACGAGATATTCGCAATGAGTGGAAATGTTCCCACTAGCGTGAAAGATGAATCGTACCACGGCGCCAGGGACAGCGCTGGAACTTTACAAAGTCTCATTGGATACGGTCGAAGTTTAGGGATGAATGTGGTGAACGGGTTGCCATTAGTTCGTCGAACTTTGGCGGAGATTGCAGCTGGTGCCACACATCACACTGGCGGGGCGGGAGCACGATGGGATACAAAACTTCGATGACTTTTAATAAGAAGATAAGTGGAGAATTGTTTCACAACACTTTAAGTTGGTTGCTGTCGTCTACTTTCGGTCAGAGCGAAGGATCGTTCTTGGGAACAAATATGAAATTTATATATTTGTTGAAGTGTCGCTCGGAATGAAAGTTGCCTCCAAGCGCAAATAATTCCAAAAAAATTGCCTCTACGTCCCAATAACATCCCCAACCTTCGTCCCCTCCTCTCCATCGCCACTGCCAACTCCTCCTCCAGCGACACCACTTCCCTTTAGCTTGTCTTTCAGCATGGTCCTAAAGTCCTGCAACAATGCCTGTTCTTTCTGTTGATTTTCCTCCAACGTGATCAGCGCCAATGCTGGCAGTAGAATAAAGAAGCACAGGGCATGAGGAAATCAAAGCAACAAATCAAATAGGATGAAGTAATGCTTCTTACCGCGTTGTTCCTCGGCGCTGTAAATCTGATTCTCCTTACGAATACGAACAGCATTCATTCTCGCGTGCCTCGACCCGGACATGACGTAGCCGCTCTTCTCAAAATAATCGATATCCGTGGAGGAATATCCGATCTCCCCACGACGGGGGATCCGCAAGTTCTGCTGAACGTATGCCGCCAGCGCCTCGCCCTCGCCGGGGAGGAGGGCACCACCGTACGCCTTGTGGGACGCCGCGGCCTTGGTCGGGTCAGCGTTGGCATCAGCCTGGGCGCGGGTCAGGGGCTGAGGACCGGCGTGGGAATCGTCGGAGTCCGAATCGGGCCCATCGTCGCCGTGGGACTTCTTTCCTTGAACGGCCTTCTTAAAATCCTTCGCCTCGCGGAGGTCATCGTCGTCCATGAGCGCATCGTCGCCTGAATCTCGCGGCGCAGTGGCGACATCCGCGACAGCGACCTCGGTGGTACCGGTAGATTCTTTGAAGGGTTCGTCGACAAATTTTGGAACCTTCAGAGTGGTGTGCTTCCCGTTGGACTTTCCTCGACTCTTCTTGTGATTACGAGAATCGCTGCGAGAAGACTCGCTGTCGCTGCCACTTTCGGAGGATGAGCTAGACGAAGAAGAAGAAGAAGAAGAAGATGATGATGATGATGATGAATACCTGATCCTTCGACGTTTTGATCGTTGACTGTATCGCTTGTCGCCCCTCCTAGAGCTCCGGCGCGACGAAGTAGGACGGCGTCTAGCCTTCTTCTTGCGTCGATCGTACTCGCTTTCACTACTGCTCGTATCGGACGATGATGCAGAGGACGAGCCTGACGAGGATGACGACGAAGACGAGGACGAAGAGTCAGTAGACGAGTGACCTCTACCAATGCTCCTGCGTGCCGCACCAGAATGATCCTTATCCCTTCTGGGACTGCGGCTTTTCGTCATCTTATTCCCCTTTTTCTCCTCCTGACCACAGAGTTGTTTCTTCCTACCAAAAACATCATATTCGCTACCCCCAACCTCAAGCTTGGCGATCGCATTTTCATCCAAATCCTCATCGTGAGATAAGTCCCAAACTAACACAGACGGCGGCAACCTTCCCCCGTTGCGTAATTTTGTTTCTGATAAAGACATCCGCCAAGCTGCATCGCCGGCATTGCCATCATCATCATTCGGCGCGCCATCCTGTTCCAACCGCAATCGTCGACGTTCCTCTGCGCGTTGGATCAACCATTCGCCCTTGTTTCGCATATTGTTGGGACCGCCGCCGCCGCCGCCGCCGCCTCCTCCAGCTACCCCTCCTCCGTGACCGTAATATCCAACGTCGGCCCCGTTCGAACCCAGATCCTGCTCCCTGTTTCCGCCACCGCCCATGTTAACGCGGGGGGGTGGCATGACGTACCCCTCCCGCAGCCTTCCCGTGTTCTCGTCGATCGCCGAGAGGCTCAGGCGAATCCTGTACTGTCCACCACGATAACCCCCTCCCCCCCCCCCTCCCGTGCCAACGTTCTCCTCCGGGGGGATGATTTCCAAAACCAACACCGTCACCCTCTCGTCGACCTTGACGACCTCCGAGGGATGTTCGACGCGTCCCTGATCCGGCGGTCGTAGCGCCGACACGTGTATCAGTCCTCGGCATAATTGCGTATGCCTACGCTGCCGTTCGAGACCATCGGCGTCGTCGCGTTCATCGTTATCGTCCTCGTCATCCTTCGTCTTGGATGGAGGAGGATCCAATGCCACGAAGGCACCGTACGGCTCGATGCGCGTTATCGTCCCGGAAACGACCATCCCGGATTTGTAGGGAGGCGGTCGCGGCGGAGACATGGAAGGCATACCGCCCCCGTGTCGGCCACCGCGGTACTGTTGATGATGTTGGTGCTGCTGCTGGTGGTGGCCGGGGAAGGGCATGTGAGGCGGAGGTTGCATCAAGTCACGAGGAGGAGGAGGACGAGGAGGAGGAGGAGGATGCGCGGGAGCCTGCCATCGACTTTCCATCCCGTCCGCGCGACGATGTCGTCGAGTACGATTATTTTCGTCATCGTCGCTGGTACGCACGGAGCCCACGTGGCGATCGCGCCCGCCGTCCCGATGATGACGATCGCCCCGGTCCATATCCCCCCCCTCACCCCCGCCGCCATCGTCATCGTCATCCCTCCCGGGGGAAGAGCGCGACTCGACCCTCCTCCTCGTCGTCCCTCCATCATCGACCGACGAATATGAACGAGAACGAGAACGCGAACGCGACGAAACTCGACCACCGGCGACCCCACTGCTACCCCCCCCTCCCCCATCGTCGTTGGCGTCAACATCGAGCGGCGCGACGTCCGACGTCACGGCCCTCCTCCTGCCGAACTCGTCGAAGGACGACGATGACAAAAACAACGACGAAGACGACCTCCCGGATTCCCCCCCCCGACGTCTCTTCTCGCGTAGCTTCCTCCGTAGGAGTTTCTCCCTCATCATGCCCTCCTCCATCGCTGCGTCCGCGGTCCTCGCCACCGCCGATCCCGATCCGCCGACGCGTCCATCGTCATCGTCGCGGGCGTCGTAGTCGTAGTCGTAGTCGTCGCGTCCGCCACTTCCCTCGCCGTCGCTGCCTCGTTCGCGGCTGGGGCGGCGGCTGTCGCGAGCGGCGCCGCTAACGCGATCTTGTCCTTCTCCCATGGATGAAATGTGATTTAGAAAGATGGATGTGAAAGAGTATAAGTATGCAATAACAATAATTATAATAGGTATTATTATGGTTACCATTCAAAGACCCTGTCGGATGTGATAGAGAGATAATAGTATGTAGTAGGTAGTAGTAGTAGTACGATAAATGTTTTTCTCTGTTTGAGAGTTTGCCAGCGTCTGTCCCTCGCCCCAAAATGAAGCGTCTGTCCATGTACTTCTACCTTCCGTCCATCACACCTCAACGTCAAATAATACACAATAGTAGTTCATAATAATACTACTACTACCTACGATACCGATTGATTGCCCCGCCCAAGGATGGGCGGGGGAGGGTCACCCGTCCCTCGCAGGATGGCGTCGATTTGCACCGCTCTGGCGGGTTGTTGCTGTTCCCCCCGGGCCTCCGCCGCCGTCGTCGTCGCCGCATGGGGGATCGGTCGTGCCACCCACCAGCGTCAGACCGCGGCGTTCGTCATCGGGAGCCGTCGTCATCGTCGTCATCATGGCGAGGGTCTCGATCGTCGATCGGACCCGGCGGATGTCGTCGAGTCGTCGCGCGATCACTCGGCGTGGCGGCGAGACGGTCATGACGACGACGACGACGACGACGACGACGACGACGACGACGATCGTTATCGCTCGACATCGAGGGGTGGCATCCTCCCCCCCCCCGCCTTCTCCCGCGCCACCGTCGACGTCGACGACGATGATAGTAGACGACGACGACGATTCGACGATGATGCGCGATTCGACGCGTTCGAACGCGCCATCGAGGCGATCGCATCGAAGCGCAACGTCGTGCGCGATTTTCGGAAGAACCCCCACGACCTATCGGTCGTTAGGGGGCACATGCTCGATAGGGTTCGAAAATTGCCGCGATGGGACGTGAGGGATTTCCTACTTCCGTCGTCGTCGTCGTCGTCGTCGTCGTCGTCGTCGTCGTCCCTTCCATCATCGTCACTCACCGATACGACGAGGATGGACGCCGAGTCGGTGGGGGGGTCCATCCGTCCGACGGCGACGATTGCGGCGATGGCGTCGTCGAGAGATGGCGTCCTGGACGATGACGACGACGACGACGACGATGATGACGACGATGGGGGGAAGGGGGGGGAGGGGCAAGATACGACCGCCGCGGGGGCACCGACGTCGTACGCGAGGCGCAGGATACGCGAGAGGGGTCAGGCCTTCATCGATGCGACGGGATTCACGCCGAGTCAGCACAGGCTAGCGACGATCCTGCTCGCGCACCTCGCGGACGATTGCGCTAGGAAATCCGATCCCGGACCGATACACGTCGCGTGGGAGAAGATACTGGAGGCAGGATTGGTACCGCTAAGCCGTACGTTGAGCACGTACCTGTACGTACTCGGCCTCGAGGAGGGGGAGGATCACGACGACGACGACGACGACGACGACGACGACGACGACGGCTCGATTACTACTACCGTGAGGAGGGACGTGGCGGCCGAGGTGGCGATGTTCCACGACGCGCTCTACCTACCCACCGAGAAGACTATCACGCTCCTCGTCAAGTCCCTGGTGTCCAGGGGCGACGCGCGCGGCGCCGAGGCGCTTCTCGACGGGATCACCCCCGACGGTCCGCTGGGACAGCTCCTGAGACATCGTACCACGAGTCCGATACTCAGGCTGTACTGCGACAACGGCGACGTCGATTCGGCGCTGCGACTGTACCGAAGGATGAGGTCGACGTCGAGGGTTAGGATGGACGCATCGACCTACGCCGACTTCATCGCCGCGGTGGCGAGGAATGGATACTTCCGGCACGACTCCGAGTGCATCCCGTGCGCGGGGGAATTGGGGTACGATCGATCGTGCGGTCCGGGATTGCTAAACTCGCTCGTATCCGAGATGGCAGAGGACGTGCTTGACATCTCCGAGGAATCGGCGCGGGTATTACGTAACGGATTCGCGATGGGATTCGAGGGGTGCGGGATCAATCCATCGACGACGATGGGGTCTGGGTCTGGGTCAGAGTCGGATGCCATGACGCCCGTCACGACCCGAGTCGACGATCGCTCTCTCGTTGCCGATAGGGTCGCTATCGACGTGGATACGGCGATATGTCCCGCCACGGGCGCGACCCTTCGCCTCATTGTGCTCGACAAGACCCAGCGTATTCACGTTCACGATACCCTATTGGAGATGGCGCGGGAGAAGTCGATGGAGTACACCGCGAGGCTCGCGGCCAAGGGACGGTCGACTCACGACAACGCCGAGAAGGCTGAGCTTGCGACGCAGATACTTAGGGAGTTCTCCGAGTGGCTCGACTCGAGGGAGGGACAGCCGTACACCGCCATCGTCGACGGGGCCAACGTCGCGTACTTCGGCTGGGGCAGGGTCAACGTGTACCAGCTCGTGCACATGGTGACCGCGCTGGAGAGGCTGGGCGAGCGCCCGCTCGTGGTTTTCCCCCAGAAGTACACTAACCAGAGGTTTCACCTGCGACATGGGATGATGCAGGTCCTGCGAGACGAGGAGCTGGGGTACTTGGAAGGTCTCAAGGAGAAGGGCCAGATGTACGTCGTTCCGCCGATGTGCCTTGATGACATGTGTGAGTTTTGATTTGTATGCCCTCTTTTGGAAAACGCATGTCAGCAGTTATTTTTACCTTCCTCTTCCCTTCTCGCAACCATTCTTACCCCTCCCACTCAAACACACACACACCACCCATCCACCCGCAATATATAGATTGGATGCTGGCAAGCGTCTCAAATCAAACGACGTCGACCGGTGGTCGTAACATCGACGTCCTTCCCGATAATCCTGATGGACGATATCCCGGCCTGCGCCCAATGGTAATATCGAACGACAAGATGCGCGATCACAGGATGGAATTGCTCGAAGAACGATCGTTCCGACGCTGGTGTACGAGTCACATCGTGAATTACAACTTTACGGAATTTGTCGAGAATGCTAGGGAGGAACGGACGATAAGTTTTAGGGCAGCGGACCTGTTCAGTGACGAGATACAGGGAAATGCGTGTCCTGGCGATGGCAGGGGGGGTTGCGGAAATGATATCGCGATGGCGTGGCACTTCCCAGTGAGCGAGTGGGGCGGCAACGAGAGATTTTGCCTTAGACTACCGTCGGCACCCTTAAATTAAAGATGTAACAATATCCGCCACCGCCTCCGGAAAGCCCCGCTATCGTCACCCTGGCCTGTCGCAAATCGGGCGGCACATCCACATATACCTCGTTGATCCGACGTCTCAAATCGTAGCTGATTGCATCCTCCTCGTCCTCCAACGTACAACTATATATTTCCTCCTCGTGCCGTGTATTTATCCGCGATGAAGGATGGTCGCGAGCCGTGTCCCATCCTCTACTGTTGCTTTGTTTGATCGGACCGATCATTGCTACAGGTGGAGGAGAATCGTACCTCGCCAGACCTGCTACTTACCGTAGGCAGCTATGAACGGCATCTATTGAAGCGCAAGTGAAAGTTTTCAATAAACTTAAGAGCATCACCAAGCATGAATCAGAAGGATACCAATTTTGATTATGAAAGTCTATCAACAAGTCAGTCCCACGCTGCCAAGTCCTATAGATGAGCATATGGCTGGCAGTGTAAGAATACGCAGCAGAGCTAGAACCAATGAGATTCACCACCAGAAGTTACACTTTAGAAAGTTATTTTTCAGATGCAAGCTGATAAGGCCATTCAGAAGGAACAAAAAAATAAATCACAGTAGTTCCTCTGCTGACGGGCAGCTTTATGGTTGCCAAAAATCAGTGTGTTGGGAATATCTTTCATCTGGTCAGTGTTGTCAATGGGAGAAGGAGGCCAGGTTGGGTTGTCTGATAGAACTGTTTTAACACTCTAGATTTTAGAATCATAGGAACAGCACAATTAGCGGATGAGTTTCAAAAGGGCTCTTGGGTCCTTTGCCATGCACACCTGAGGAAAAGTTCTGTGGCTTTGAGCTCATTCCTGAGAGTATGGGAATACATTTTGGAAAACTACAAGAATAGAAGCCTTGGTCATGCTCCCTTCATAGCATTCACCGCTGTTGCTGTAATTATTTTTACTGATGGCATTGTTGCTTGATCTTGGGCTTGATCTCAAGATAAGATACAAAGATGTACTTAGGATGCTGTTGGAGCATTGGCAGATGAAACTTGGTAAGTGTTAGGGTTTTGCTTGAAGTTTTGATTAAATGTTCAGCTCAATTACTATTGTCCCCATTTACTCTGCCAAACAAGAAAGGTCCTCAAAATATGTTGATGAGGCACTCTCGACAATGAATGAGACAAGGATTTGATTACTTCTCAAAGTCCAAGGAACCTTGTTTTCATATTAAGCCGACGGCGGAATATCTTTGGAACTTGTCGGACCCGGCAGGTTTGATAGGGTTGGTTCTGTAAGCCAGGGACTTTGTTGGGCCAACAACCATGAGCGCCAAACAAACTGTTCCAGCTCGGGCCTTGGATCCTCTGCCATAGTATCCTTCATGCACTTGTTGTGAGAATCCAGTGAGGATTCTGGTTTAGTTGATGAAAGATACCTCCTGTAGGTGATGCTCCACCTCCAGAGGTTTAACATAGGCAATCCAACTTTTGTCAACATTATCTTCTCTCAAATGGGGGAACATAGATGCCTGAGTGTTGACTGACATTGATGAAGATCAAGCCACACACAACAACCTCACATGTAGGTTCCTTAATGAACTGTGCTCATGAACCCTGATAATTGTAGCAGGTGATTTGTACCACATGAAGAAAGCCAAAGATCTAAGCAGTGTGGGATAGATGATACTTTGGACACTCAGAGATGTTGAGGTTTGTGACCCTACAAATGTGTGTCTGACTGCAAGGAACGCTAACATCCCACAGGCACCAGTGTCCAATGCATCAGATATTGGCAGCAAGGTGATTTTGATGGAGCATGAAAATCTGGTTATTCTAGCCCCTAGGTTAGGTCATTTTAAAAAATTAGAGGCTGAAAATAACGGTTTTTTTCCAAGTATTAAAGCTTAACATAAGATCCCTTTTTATACTGATTCCTAGCTATTTAGAACAGGCATCAATGAACTCATGTGAGATACTAAACAACCAATATCATTTCAGTTCTGATAGGTGTGAAGCATTTTGTTTCTCACAATGTTCATATGAGATACAATTGTGATTCACACTTAGACTAAAAATAATTTTTGATTTTTTTTCATAAGTATTTTTAAAGTCCCATCTTGCTGCAAAACTTGAGGCAATATTTGCTTACAAGAGCAGACATAGTGCGAACTGAAAAACTAAAGTAGCACATTAATAACCCCAGCACAAGTCATATGTGGTTTCTTTGTAACTCCAAAATTTACTATGAAATCTCCATCCTCTAAAGCATGCCAACTTCTCAACTCTGATTGATGAAGAAATACAATTCACCATGCTCTATCCTGGGTGATTGACCTCAGCCTGCCATTGCTTTTGAACACTCCATACACATTTGTCAATTTCATTTTTTGACATACAATTGACCACAAAATTCTAGCTTTATGATATCATGGTTATTAGTTGCCTTTGACATGACATGGACTCACACTTAGCAAATGACAGTGTTCCAGCCTATGTGATCTCAAATTAGTTTATTCTTGTACCCACTGTCTGAAGCAAAACACAATTACACGCACAATTACCTTTTCGTGTTGGATGAGTTTGGATCAGACTTTTAGACCACTGGTGGGAAATTGGCTGCTGAGGTACAGTCAATGATCAATCACTCAGTTCCCACTCATGCATCAGACAGTACAGGAGTTGTGATTATTAAATCATGTCTTGGATTGTACACAATTAGGTAGGTAAGATGATGAGAATAACACATGATTACAAATAAGCTGAAGCATGCCATTAAAATCCAGGAGGCGGAAACAACCCATCCTTCTTCAGGGCAATCGCCATAACCTTGTATCTTTCTCCCATTTGCTCCGCCACAACCAGTCGCTCCATCGCAGAGTATATCTCAAACGCCTCCTCATCCGTGGTTTCGGGGTCCTCGATCTTCTTCTCCACACGTTGAACGATGCCCATCTGGGCCAAGAATTTGCCTTGACTAATTGGCCCGAAAGCCTCCGGTCGGATGTGCGCCGTCTTAGATATTTCTAAAGCTCTGTCAATGACAACACCATTGGCTGCATCGCCTCCCTTATCTTCCCTTCTTCTTACTTTTCTCTCCCTCTTCAGCCTTTGCTCCATGCTTTCCTTAATACTAATCCTCTGGTTCACAGCCTCCCGCAGCGCCCCGAAGTCCACGTCGGCTGTGACATCAACCTCACCCGGTCGACTCAATGGGTGAACCTGTGAGTGCTTATGAAATCCACGCAGGGTGTCGCCGCCAGAAGATCCGTCACCACCATAGTCGACAATAAGCGCTGCGCCGCCGCCACACCTCTCTATCCGGTCGGCGATGTCCTGGACCAATAGCAGACCCTCGGGACATGCCTCGATTATCGAACCATCTGGAAGGGAGTCAAGCACGTCCGCAGAGGGATTGTCCCGGAGCGGGAAGCCACGTCCATTGACGCGCAGCAGGCTCCTAAGGGCAGGCGTGGTGTCTGGAGGGAGGACGAACCTCAATCGAGGAATCTTCTTGGTTCCCCCCAAAGGAGCTGGGCCAAGCACGCCGTTTGACGACAAAGGGACGGAAAATGCAGTCGAGGGAACGGCCGCATCGCCAACTTCTGTTGTCGTGTATCGACGGACAACAGCTGAACGAACTCTTTCCGCCGCCTCCGCCGCCTCTGAGTCGTCGCGGATGGCGACGTCGACCAGCCTCTCCCTCCACACGCCGCCTTCGACCTTCTGGAAGCTGTGGATCGGCAAGGCATCCACGAGCTCCTGACATATAACAAACGTGGGTATGGGTCTGCCGGTGACGGCATCGTGGGTGGGAACCGAGGAGAGCGAGTCGTGCCAGGAGAAGCAGATTGTGCGATTTTTTAAATCTCCATCGCTAGATGAGGATTCTGATTCGGATATTGACAGTTTCTCGGCCCGTTCTCCTCGCACCTCGTCAACGGGGTCGTCCGCGAATCGAAAAGTATATCCCTTTCCAACAATAGTCTTCTCCCTCGCAAGATTCCTCAGAGATTCCTTCTGTCGCGCTCGCATGCCGTTTGTGACTTCGACCAGGTGCACCCCCACCGCCACCTTATCACTTTTCCCTAAAAGTTCTTCCCCTTCGCTGCCGCCGGAGTTTGCAGCAGCAGAAGTCAACGCGGACGCGAAATCGGGAAAGGTCGTGATTGCGCTCCTCACGATGTCGCATATCAGCGTCCCTTTCCCCGGACCGATCTCAATCACCTGTATCTCGGAGGGGCTCCTCATCGTTTGGTATTGCGTCATGAACCACACAAGTAGCGATTCTCCGAACAGCTGCGAGACTTCGGGGGCAGTGATGAAATCCCCCCCAGACCCAATGACATGCTCCCCGCCGACATATCCCGCGCCGGGTGCATCAGCAAAGACAGGCGCGTAGCCATCGTCGTTGACGTCGTCCGCATCCCAGTCGTTGTCGTCGTCGTCGTCGTCAACCGTCGCGATGCTATTCTCACCGAACTCATCCTCCTGGCCAGCATTGTCAACCGCCTCCCCCGTTTTCCTCGTCGTCGTCGTCGTCATCGTCGTCGTCTTTCTCCCTCCCCCCCTGACCCCCTTCCCACTCCTCGATCCCTTTCCTGTGTAATACCCATGCCTGCCGTCCCGTAGCGCTCTTCTCATGTATTCGGCGACCGTGATCGGCCCACGCACGCCTATGTACGCGATCAACTCGTCAGTCAGGGGCGTCCCGGCCTCGTACCGCTGACGGTTGCGCACGGAATTGAAGTCCGGCTTGTCCGGCAGGTGTATAGACGGATCGTACATGGACGCCATATCGAGGACGTCCTCGGGGTCGGCATTCGACACGCCGGACGGATCGGGTTCATGTATCTCGACCTCTTCGACGAGGCCGACGGGGGGAAGGCCGCTCGTCATGGGCCGGGGCGGGGAGGGGATGATGCCCTCCCGAAGGAAATGCCTCCGAAGGGCGTTGTCGCATTCCTCCTCCTCCCAACTCCCGTTGATCGTGGTTTTCCGCGGGGCCAACGATAAAGTGGGCGATGGACGGGCGTGAGCGTGATCCCTGTTGTTGTATTCGGAGGACGGCGACCGCGGAGTCGATGACGACGCATCATCGACGGGGAAGGGAAGGACCAGCGGCATCCTTCCCCGGGAAGAGGCGACGGCGGTGGGATTCGATCCTGATCGTCGTCGCTCGACGATCGGACGGTCGATCGACCCATGAACGGATTCATCGGATCGGGTTCTCTCGGGAGGGGGCGAGAAGGGGGTCTCTCCCGGTCGCTTGCCAATGATCGACGACGGCGATTGCCTTCGTCGCACGTCGATATCTTTCATGGTCGATATCCCTCCTCCATCCCGACCTTGCCCGCCGCGATCGTCCTCCTCTATCGCCTCCGTCGACGAGGCGATCGATGGCCGCCCCCCGGTACCGGCGGTCGTCGCGAATAACGAACTCCCCGAATAGACTCGGACAGGCATCGAGGGCGAAGACGACGGCTGTAGCCATCTTCGTCCTCGCGTCGCCGCCGCCGTACGGGCCACTAGCGCTCGAGAAGAGGACATCATCATCGTCGTCGGCGGCGGTCGGCGGCGGTCGACTTATTGTTTATAGTAATAATTATCGTACGTACCTACCCATCTACCCTTCTCTAACTACCTACTATACCTACTACGATACTTCCTCACGACAGGACAATATAATTTTATGAGTTGGACCGCCCCTGTTGAGATCGTCTGCAGGAAATACAGACCCTCGGGGGCAATGATCATATGTAATTGAATTATCGCATTAAGATTACTAGCTCGCGGATCAACGATGCCACGGTCACCATTCTTTCGTTGGACGATTTCGGTATGGCTGTTGGTCCTCGAACGCGTCATCCTCGCGGGGTGCTTCGCGTCGTCGAGGGATAATGCCATGGATGGCATCTTGAACCTAGACGCAATTGCGCTATCTCGGGCCATCGAATCGAGGACTGTCTCCTGCGCCGAGCTCATGAAGGCCACCCTGGATCGAGTCGACGAGGTCAATCCTCGATGCAATGCGATGATTCTCCTTCGGGATAGGGAGGATCTAATGGAGGAGGCCCGACGCGCGGATCGGACCGATCGTCGTCGCGGTTGGCTCCACGGCATACCCATCGCGATCAAGGACGTGTCCAACGCCGCGGGGATACCCACCACCATGGGCGGCAGTCGACTGTCCGCGAACTTCGTGCCGAAATTCAACGACCGTCACGTGGAGAATATGGTCCGTGCTGGCGCGGTCGTCATCGGCAAGACGAACACGCCGGAATATGGAATCGGATCGCACACGCACAACGAGCGGTGGGGTACGACGTTGAATCCGTTCGATCTGACGAGGAGCGCCGGCGGTAGCAGCGGCGGGGCCGGCGTGGCCGTGTCGACGCGTATGCTATGCGTCGCGGACGGCACGGATATGATGGGATCGTTGCGCAATCCCGCCGGGTGGAACAATGTATACTCCCATCGACCGACGGCGGGGATGATACGCGTGCCGCGGGCATCATCCCCGAGGAACCCGTTGCCGTACCCGACGTCCACGGCGGGTCCGATAGCGAGAACTCCCATGGACTGCGCCATGCTGCTGGAAACCATGGCGGGGAGGGATAACTTCGATTCGAGTGTAGTATTGCGCGACGAAATTAACACGAAAAAAATGCGCATAGGGTGGCTGGGAGATTGGGGTCGAAAGTTGCCATTCGAGGATGGGGTGGACGATATTTGTCGCATCGCGCTCGGTCGATTGGTAGAGGAGGGCGCCGTCGTCGATGATATAACTGACGAAGTATTTCCGCTGGAGCTACTATGGGATAGTTGGAATCGCATACGATGCGGCACGGTGGCCGCTCTCTTCTCGCGGTCAACGAACGACATGGTTGCCCTCCTCGGCGATGAGTCTCCGATCAAGGAAGAGCTACGGTGGGAAATCGAGGAAGGTCTGCGGGTATCCGACGAGGAGCTTTTGCGAGCCAAGAACATACGCGACGAGTATGCCAAGCGCCTGCATACCCTCTTCGACAATTACGACGCCCTTGCTTTGCCCAGCGCTCAGCTATTTCCTTTTCCCAAAGATGATAAGTGGCCGAGAGAGGTTGGCGGAGCGCGCATGGACACCTATCACCGATGGATGCAAATTTGCGTCCCCGTTACGCTCGGTGGGCTGCCGTGTACTACCATTCCGGCGGGTTTTGGTAAAAATGGATTGCCCATGGGCATTCAGCTCTTCGCTCGACGTGGAGACGATGCCAAGACTTTGCTCCTGGCGCAGGCCTACCATGAAATTTTCGATTGGCCCTCAAATGTTGAGCCTTCCGGAGATGACAATTCTCTGCTCTCTTGCTGTGCTGGAGAAGCCTGCTGAACTGTTTTGCGTTAACAGGGTTTTGTGCGGGGAATGGCCCGAGGTGAAATGTGCCATGGACCATGCTTGTTGCTGACTAGAGCTAACAGTGAATAATCTCACACTCTGATGCTATCAATCTTCTAGTTGATGGATTGCCGAAGACTTCTTCACGTATGGGTTGCTTACTCAAATCGTCACTCCTGGTTAGCTGCTGCATTTGCACTAGAAGAACGCAATCAAATATATGTTAATGTTAAATTCTTATCAGATTCAGTGAGGGATAAGTTCGCCCTCGTCACAAGAGAGGATAATTATGCAAATATGATGACATGTTGATGAGAGCACTAGACAATCAACATCATCGATGGCATGGGCTCGCGTTATGTACTCGAACAATATTACCCAACGACATAATTTGGATGGACGGCCAGCTTTCGCTCCAGCTCAGGAATGTCGTAATTTCCGATTACCACTAGGACATGATCAACTTTCACAAGTCGCCGCAGGACCAAGTTCGTCAGCTTCCGCATGTGATTCAATTCTTCCATCGAATCCCCGATGGTCGATTTGCATTGTTCTAAGTACCAATCAACGACCTTACCCCAAGTCAAGTAGGTCGATTCGTCGCCGTCTCCTTCGCCTTCGACTCGTTCCGCCTCGGATTCTCGGGAACGTAAATAAGTTGCGATGGCATTGGAGATTGTTTCGTATTGCTCGAATGAGATTTGAGTCTTCTTCTTAACTTTCTTGATCTTGCTAGATTTCGGTGGTTGTCGCTGGGAGGAATCATTAGTTGCTTCGTTATCTACCTCCATGTCGCATGTTGCAGCGTCTGGCGGCGGTGGCGCATTAGCATCACCTCCATTTCCCACATTATCATCTGGAGGTCCGTCGTCAAACTCTTCACCCTCATCAAATGTCACATCTTCCGTCTCAACATGAATGATACTCTTCCGCAAAAGTCGGAACGCCTCCCTCACGTAGCTTGGCCGGACAAAATCATCGCAATGGAGCCTGGCCAGTGCCTCCGAAAGCCGAATCAATGACTCAAGCTGTCGCACGGTGATCCGATACGCTGTGCGGCTGCGTCCCATGGTATCTCCCTGTCGAAGCTTGCGGTAGCAGTCGACCAGAACGCGTCGGCTCTCTTCGGTGATTTGGGGATTCAACGTCCGCGCGAACCGGATGTAGCGCAGCATTTGCTGTGGCGAGAACGGCGGATCGACCACGGCTTCGTCGCAACGGTGCACATCTATTATGTGCTTGGCGACATTGTAATCCGCTACATCATCACATTCGTCCAATACCACGAAGAAAAGATCAAACCGACTCAATATTGGCGCCGAAAGTTGGACGTTGGCCCTCAAGGTCTTGGATCGATCGTAACGTCCGTATATGGGATTCGCCGCGGCCAAAATCGAAGCTCGTGCATTCAACGTCGCGGTTATCCCAGCTTTGGTGATGCTGATGGTCTGCTGCTCCATGGCCTCGTGAATTGCGACCTGATCGTGAGGGTCCATCTTGTCGAATTCATCGATGCAGCACACGCCGTTGTCCGCCAGCATCAGGGCTCCGGCTTCTATGCAAAAGTCGCCCGTGTCCTGATCACGCGTGACAGCGGCGGTCAACCCTGCTGCACTTGCTGCCTTCCCCGATGTGTAGACGCACCTATCGGGCAGGAAGGAATGAACGAATTTGAGGAATTGAGACTTCGCCGTCGATGGATCTCCGACGATGCATACGTTAATGTCTCCGCGTAAGCGAATGCCCTCGGATGTGGTTTTATGGACGCCAGAGAGGAGCATGAGGAGAATTCCACGTTTAACCTCCTGGTGGCCGAAGGTCGCCGGCGCGATGGAGTCCGCCAGCTTTAGAGGGTAACGATGAGGAAGATATGGAGTCAACTTTGAGCAAAAAAGTTACAAAACAACGAACAAGAATCAAACCAAAGTGTAACGCAAGACGCACCTTATCGTACAAACGACTCATACCCTTCATCCTGCGTATCTCCTCCTTTTCATTCTCGGTGAATTCCATCGCCACCTCCTGTGCCGTCTTCGGACTGTCGGCCACATCGGCCCCCATGCCAAATAGCCAACTCTCGTTGACGAACCCGTCATGGCCACCGTGCAACGTCGTTCCCTCGCTTCGCCGTCGGATGCGCTCGGCTACGTCCGAAGGCAGGACGCAGCACGCCACGAAACACGTGCGGTACGTGAGCTCCCGCACGCCCAGCGCCGCGAGGCCGCGCACTCCCCCCCCGCCCCCCGACGCCGCCTCCCTCCCGGCCCGTAGGTTGCCAGCGGACGCCGACGATGACGCCCTCGCCGCCTCCCCCGCGCGCGCCAGCGCGCTGCCGTCGGGCACGACCACGAGGCTACCCGTCAGGACAACGCGATCACCCGGTTTGGCTCGCTCGACCATCTCGTTCCTGAGTACGACGTCGATCGTACGCGGCATGGATCCCGGCGGGATTTCGTCGGCGTTTTCCTGCACCCGCAGCCTCTGCCAATCGACGAACTCGCTCCCTCCTCCGCTGGAGTTGTCGCCGTCGCCTCCCCCCCCCCCTCCTCCTCCTCCGGGACCGGATAACTCCAGGTGAAAATCTCCCGGACTGCGATTCTGACAGCGCGGATTGCGACAAAGCGGCGGCCTCGTGAGGTGATACTGCTGAGGGACGTCGGGCGCAACCAGTCCGCACTTCTGACATCGGAACGAACCGACGAGCAACTCCGGTCGCACGTCCGACGAGCGTGTGACGGTGCCGGAGATCGCCGCGAATCGCCCGATCGTGGCCGTCCTCAGAGCGCGAACAGGCAGAACGGTCGGGGCGTTGTACATCGCGACGAAGTACGACGATGCGACGCCACCGTCCTTCATGACCCCGCCCGCGGACGCGCGGTCCAGCTCGGGATGGCAGTCCAGCACGAACTTTTTCGCCGCTCGTCGTATGTGCGGTTCGAATCGCACGTACTCCGCCTCCACGGCCTCGGCGAGGTCCGCATCGTAGGAGAGGAGGTGGCGGTAGTTGACGCAGATGGTGCTCGAGAACGACGATAGGTCGGAATCGTCTCCGTCATCTTCGTCGTCGTACCCAACCGCCGCGTTCGAGAGGTTGGACGAGGCGGATTTGAGCTGCCGCCTCGCGATCTGCGCGGCCTGTTCGAGGTAGGGAAAGTACTGATGCGTCTTCGCTTGGGGGTTGGCATCGTCATCGTCGATGTCTTCGTCCATGGCGTCATTTTCATCCTGGTCGACGGGCAGTTCTGTGACGATTTCGGAGCTATTCGGAGAAAGTATCCATCGCGGATTTTTCAGAAAACAGGTTAGGAAGATGGAATCTACTGTTGATGTATCAATCGCACGCGTCTCATACAGCGACGATATCAACAATCGCAAGCGGAAGAGGAAGAAGGCGAACAAAGGAACAAGACTCACTAATTGACGAGGAACTCGTGGAATCTGACCCTGACGAGCTCCCCCCCCTCGTCCACCACCTCGAACGCCGACGCCTCCCCGCCTTCCCCCCCGGACGTGCCCTGGATGGCGGCGGCGGCAGCCTCGGCGCCAAGGGGAGCGACCCTCCTCCCACCCCCTCCGTCGAGTCCAGGACCCAGACCAGGACCGGGGGGGGGCATCACCGACACCTCCGCGGCAGCGCGGGCCACGGAAGCGTCGTCGTAGTCGTAGTCTCCGTCGCCGTCGCCGCGGGTGGGCGTGGCGAGACGGGGTGGGTTACGCGACGAGGGCTCGCCATCGTCGATGCCGCCGCCGTCATTTCGCGTGGAGGGGGGCAGTCGACTGTTGCTGTTGTTCCTGTCATTGCGTGGATTGTTGGGCGCGGCGGAGATCATGGTGCTTGGTTGTCATTGGTTTTATGTTGCACCGGGGATAACACACAAAGGGACAAAACATGTGAGATGTGAACTGATGAAGCCGAGAGAGCTAGCGAGACAAAAAATATCACAAATATGGCGGGAAAGAGGAGAGCACCAATTTTTGTCATAGGCCATGGCTTTTTGGCAGGAAACATCCTCGCTAAAAGTCACGATTCGCTAAATTAGCCAATCGCCGATGTGAGTCAGAGAGTGCCAGCATGCTTTCAAATATTCGGATCCGCTTCAACGATAGAAGCAGATGTCAGATCCATACATGTGGTAGAAGACGACCACGTACTATATGATATTCCCACGTGGAAATAATCAACACCTCAGCCGGTTGGATATCTTGCAGTCGAAAAGATATTGCCGGAGGAATCAGTGGAATTCATACCGGCACATACGAATAGGAATTAAAGTTATATCCCATTCAACGCCATCCCCATACGTAGACTCTAGTATGGATGTGGTGATATCTCTGAGCTGATGAAATGCCAACTCCGAGTATGTGCATCAGACATATGAGAATTGCATGGAATCCTACGCAAAACACATGTTCCTTGACCTCCAATTGAGATCACTTTTAAGCATTAAAATAAGCTCATAATTTATCTTTCTTCATCATTGTTGCATTCGCTTCCTCTCTTCATAGCGGAAGCCCTACCATTCCACAACCTTTCTCCTTAGGTGAAACGCTTTGGACAATTTCATATCTAGGTACATTGGCATTCCTCTAGGGTTGACCATTCATCATTTGCCAGCAGAATACTCAATATGACAGATCATCATGCCGTGACAGTTCACGCTGGGAAACCATCGCCTGGATTCCAGGAGTGGACCAGGACGTACATCTACTTTCATGATTTTGCGGGCCTTTTGGTGTTGGAACTCTCCCCCAGGGATACGTACGTAATGTACCCTTACCTAGAGTACCTAGAGAACAGAGTGCCACGTCACACATACAGGTACCTACGATACCGATACCTGATTACTACGCAACACCATATGTAGTTCCTACATATGTTAGTCCACGTAGCTTAGTCGAGAGTGCANGATACCTGATTACTACGCAACACCATATGTAGTTCCTACATATGTTAGTCCACGTAGCTTAGTCGAGAGTGCAGCTTATGCATTCTCACCAGCAGGGCACGCTATTGCCATTAATACTTAGAACAACCTTTTGTCTAATTCTCAATGGCAATCACCTTGCCGCTTAGTTACTCTCAACATTTGGCTGAGCGAGGTCACCTTGCTTGCACGGATGACTTTGTATGCTTGGGCAGTCACCAATGGCGCATGGGGATTTATCCAGGTGGTGAAAATTATGCCGATGAAGCCAACGGGATGAAGTCCATCGTTCTCTACAATAAAATGAACATCAATATTTTATTTGGCTTCTGCGTCAAGGATGATATGGGCAGGGAGGTGGGTGGCACGTCTAGTCATTCATCGACATCCGGCAAAAGGGCGATGATCTACAATTTTTTGAAGCGATCAAAAATCATAAAATCACTGGTAGATGGGACATTGGTCATTGAGGTGCAAACAAGGGATCTGACCAAACTGGACAAGCCAAACCCTCCCCAGTACACCCAAGAGAACATGCAAGGTATGTTTGAGGATGAGGAGACAATGGACATATTGATTTGGGTGGAGAAGCACTGGGCGAACAATTTGATGGAATTGGCTGATACTTCGTTGGCTCGGTTCCATGCTCATCGACATGGGGGGAAGGACGGTGTTCCACGGCAGGGCCTCAGGTCGAGGAGCAAGAGTCAGCAGCATGACAGCAATAGAGTGGACAGGTTGATGAGCCGCTCCAGATTGGCAGATGAAGACGGAGGAGTGAAATGACCGGGATCACAGTGGGAGAGTGAGCACCAGGCATCTGATCGTCGGGAGCATCCGCAGCAGTGGCAGGGGGAATCTCTCAACGATTACTGGAGGAATCGCGCCAAGGAGAGCAAGGTGTGTGTGTCAAGTGCCTTCAGGTCCTGCGCCAGTGCCACTGAGGAGGATACCCTCGGCAGTGGTGGTCCCTCGTTGACCAAGGGGGGGATGATCGATAGGCCATCCCTATCAGAGAGTCAGCTATTTGATTAAGTACTCAGCCCAGCAAAATTGTAGATAAGCCTAACTTCTACTTTACACTCGTATGATTCCCGTCGTGTGCGGACGCAAAATGATTTTTGAGGAGACGGGAAAGCATTTGTTTAAGTAAAGATGAATCACACTCCACCCGACGAAGTTGTTAACATTTCATCACATCGCTCCATCTCCACTAACCTTATCA
This sequence comes from Cyclostephanos tholiformis, assembly GCA_036939975.1. Classification (NCBI taxonomy): domain Eukaryota; phylum Bacillariophyta; class Thalassiosirophyceae; order Thalassiosirales; family Thalassiosiraceae; genus Cyclostephanos; species Cyclostephanos tholiformis. Next base: position 13,094 of record JALLPB010000039.1, on the reverse strand, counting down.
ATTACAAGTGAACCATTTGCCTTCACCGTTCTAACAAATGAAGCTGATCCAATGAAACGGGCACAATTATAAGCACCCCACCCCCTCCATTCAGTCCAATCTCTAGCAAGTTCATGCATAGAAATAGACTTCCTCAAATCACTTCGTACCAACGAAATCATGTCGTTTGGACGCACGCCGCGGAAAGGTTTGAATGGGATGCTCTTTCGGCGAGCGGCAATGACCCGCGGTCAATTTGTGAACATCGGTGACGTTCCAGTGTCCTGAGTCATAATGCGACATTCGCTTCCCCCGAAGGTGCGGATCAATCCCCCCCAGACACACACAACCACCCCGACACATCAGACAATGACAGCGATCACAGTGGAGTGGGATCGTCCCCGCGATGGCTGCTGTGGTAGGACCGCCACCGTCGCCACCGTCCGTGTCCCCCTTACACCAGCCGTCTCGTCGCGTCGACATGTGCGTCGAAATGGAGGTTCGACGTGGCCGTTTCACGGCGTGGCTGCCGATCTCGACGGACAGGCATTCTTCCTGATCGAAGAAGCTCTCTCGTCATCGTCACGTAATTGCTCCTCTCTCCTCTCCCTTTACTCGGTTCGTTTGATGACAGTATGATCACAGGCGCATCATCGCATTCCCGGTGGTAGTACCAACCATACTGCCTGGACGACGCGGGGGTATTAGTAGGGTGACAGGGACAGGTATTACAACATGTGGGAGGGAAATTGTGGGAGGGAGTTCGAGCGTTAAGATATTTTCGTTCGTAGAGTACGATAAGCTGCATCGCTGTAGCGACATTTCGCATGTAGGAACCAATAGTACTAAAAATCTGGGAAAAGACCTGCCCTCTTTTCGCGAACACAGTTACAACAAGCAGGAGGGATAGCAGGGAGATGATGGAATGAAAGTGGAAATAACACATACACCTCGCATCACATAAATTCCTTTATCAACATTTCTCCAGCGCATTTTGGCTATCATGTCCCTTGTTAGTGTCTACGAAATCTCAAGGCGTAAGGCGTCCCTCAACAAAAGAGTTAATGAGTCCAAGGAGTCCAAGGAGTCCCTCTCAAATGATAGCATCATCTTAGCTTCGTCCGAGGGTGATGAAACCAGAACTGCCCCACCTACATTCATTCCAGAGAACCCTTCCGCGTGCCAATTGATTCGAAATCTTTTCATGGATGAGAAATCTGCCGACGTCGTGATTCAGGTGATCGAAAAACCGGAGTCTGTTACACCTGGCGCCAATCAGTCCATCTTGGGACAAGTTACGAACTTGACCACACTGTGCGGACCAGGAGTCATTGGACAAGTTAAGAAGTTCACCGGTCTGTGTGGACCCGGACAAGAGGAGCCAACGTCTCCAATTTCAGACACCAAGACTGCACAAGATACGTTTCTCGCTCACAATTTCATCTTGATGAAGTGCTCAACTACTCTCTCCGAGCTGAGCAGATCTGGAAGCCCAATCCAAATCACCAATATATCGCCGGATACTTTTCGTTTCGTACTGTCGTACATGTATGGGTTTGCAATTGCGAAGGATGATATGAAAGCGCATACCAAGGACATCATGGAAGCTGCTGATTGGTTGAACGTTTTCAATCTGAAACTGGAGGCAGAGGCTTGTTATGTTGAATCAATTACTTTTACAATCGAGAATGTGATGGATCACCTCCTCTATGCAGACTCAAAGAATTACGCCTTGCTGAAGGAGGCGGCACTGGATTTCATCATGATGAACAAGAGTCACGTTCTCAAAAAGGTATGGACGGATAATGCCCCCAAACACATCCTTGCTGACATTTTGACAGCCATGGCAGGAGAGGAGACTGGCGCCAATGCCACGAACCGTGATGGCCAATTCAGCCGCATGCGAGTCTCTGACCTCCGTTGGCAGGCTTACTCGAAAGGGTTAGATGTTGATGGATCAAGGGAAATGCTGATTGCCGCTCTCCAACAGAGCAGTTAAGCCCTGTTTATTGTGTGTTTATGTGAGACTAGAGAAAGTTTGTTCTCCCTTGAAAACAGTTCATTGTACAGAACTCTGAAAGATCACGTCTAGCAAGTACTACAATTAATTGTACAGAACTTCAAATGATCACGTTTAACAAGTATTAAAACTAGCATCAGACACACCCATGAGTACTTAGATGAAGCAAGACGATATCTTTATGCCAATAATACATGTATCGACCTAATTCGTGTTCGTAAAGATTTAGCCACGCGTGCCAGTGAAATCTCAGACATGGACCCTAATGGGAGAGTGACCACTGAGGGGATGGATTGCTTTCAGAGAAAGAGAGTACACATTAAGAACCAACAAAGAATAATCTATATTGATCGGAATAGACAACAATACGTTTTTATTCACTATGCGTTTATGTATTTTAATCGACCACGAAATCTTAGAGAGTATCGTAACGAACCATCTGCCTTTTCAATCACAACTCGTCTTATCATTTAAGTTTTTTTTCGGTGGGAATCGGGCCCTAATCATGTAGTGAAAGCTTCATCGACGAATCCCTCCTCCTGTTCCACCTCCGTCTAAAATGCATGTTAACTTCTCGCTATCGTACAGTCTTAACGTCTCATCGAGAGAGTTAACAGAAATCCCACTATATCTAGCCAAGACGAACAAATGCTTGGCAATGGCCGAGCCAGCCCTCCCTTCCATCATCCCGGAGAGGGAATACACCTTGTTACATCCCCTAATGTCGAGGACGGCCAGTCTCGGGAGAGCCTTACCGAGCGCCGAGGCCACGGCGTCGTCCATGCCGGCACAGAAGGGGAAGGCGAGGTGCTCCAGGGTGGACGAAAGCTTCGACAACGTCAATATAAGGCCCGGTCCTGATATGTAAGGCGAGAAGCCAACGCCCAACGCTCGCAGCTGACCCACGGTGACATCGACTATCTCCTCGAGGGCCACATCCGTCCATCCGAGACCCGACGCGTAGATTTCCTCGAATCCGCCCCTCCTCGTGGACGGATGACATCGGACCAACGATATCACGTCGTCTGGTAGAACGTTGAAGCACCCTCCCACGTCCAGGGCACGAAGGTTCGGCAATCCCACCAACGACGATATTCCCCTGCCCGTGAGCTTGCGACAATTCTTCACGCTAAGTCGACGCAACCGCGCGAACGATCCGCCGCATATAACGTTCGACAGTATCGAATCGGTGAGCCCGTGAACGCCGGTGACGTCCAACGTGCCGAGACATCGACCGACGTTCGCCTTCTCCATCGAACGGAAGGTGCGAATGGATCCCGCCGAGAAATTATGCAGCGATAGCGATCCGAGGGGAATGGTCGCGTCATCGTCGACGATGGCCGTCGACGATGCGGTTTTCTGTCGTTTCTTCGACGGGGTGCGGGGGAGGAGGGAGTCATCGACGACGGCTACTCCCCCCCCCCCCCTCCCCGCGTCGCGTACCCCCTCTCCCTCCCATCNCCCCCCCCCCCCCCCCCCCCCGCGTCGCGGACAACCTCTCCCTCCCATCCGACCATGACCGACCGTCCCACGACCGCCGACGTCCACTCGCGGAAGAACCTCACCCCCATGCGCGTGTCGCTCGCACGTCCGGACTCCACGAGCGCGTCGATGAATTGCTGCAGGCATTCCACGGCGTGATTGCCGTGCTCGATGGCGAGGAATTCTCCTCCCCCCCCGACGACGTCGTGGCCCCTCGCTTCATCGCAACCCCCGCCGTTGTTATTCTCGGCCCCGTCGACGACGACGGCGACGACGGGGATGTTGTTATTATTATTCGTCGTCGTCGTCGTCGTCGTGGTCGATTTGGTCGTCGTAGTCATCAGCGGCGCGAGGCAGTTCGATCCGTCCTCCCCCCGTTGGCGGGGGGGATACGCCGCCATGATCCAAGGATGCGAGATGTCGACGTCGGCGGCGTTGGGACGTCCGGGACCTACGTACGGCCTGATGGGGAGATGCGTCGCGTCGTCGCGCAGTCGATCGAGGAGGCGGGACGTCATCGTCGGTTGGGTCGGCACGTCCTCCGATGCGAGGGGGGGGGGATGATCCCCCCGACCGACCCGACCCCTCGCGCTCGGGGATTCCCCCCCCGCGCTTGAATCGTCGACGTCGTCGTCGGCGTCGTCATCGTCGACGTTGTTGGCGCTCGCCGGAGTGCCGCCGAAGGTGACCTCGGCATCGCAGCCGGGCGGTCCCACGGCACGCAGCGCTAGGATTCGTAGGGAAGGTATCTCACGCATGATGCAACGCGTTTGACTTGTTGTCACTCGCTCCGGCGCGGCGCATGCGGTTCATCGGCATCAAGCTTTTGCCCCGGACGGGTGTTGTGACTTTTTTTGACTTTTTTTTTACTTATCTGTGATGATTCGACCCGACGTAGGAAATAGTATTGTACTTGGTCCTCAAGAGGGTTCTATTAGAGGAGATACATACTATTATTACCATCATCATGTTACAGCCTCACAACAGAGTGAGTCGTCGGCCGCGACAGTGTATTGTAGTTGATGAAAAGCAGGCCATGCCCTGCCCTAGAGAGATCCCCTGAGCGAGCACAACGAGGATGAAAAATCTCAGATGGAATGGAAAAGTTCAAATATTCCGCGTGTCGTCGACGTCCTCGGGGACGGCGTCGTCACGATCGCGGTCGGTACCAACGGCAACTCCTTCCGCGATTCGTCCCCCGACGAGCAGCCGGCGGCCGCGACTAGGTGATCGTCGGCACCACCACTCCGCTATTACGACGCACCTGCCTCCGAGGTTGACCATACCTCGCGCGATGCGACTGCTGCGAGATTCGAAACTCACGAGCGAGATGCTCTGTCGGCACTCCTACAACCTCGCCGTTTTCGGCGAACGTTCCCTCTTGTTGAACGCATACGCGAAATTACTAGACGTCGACGATATTATGGAGCAGTCGAAGGAATCGGACGAGCGGATACGATGTGGTCATCCCAAATCAGATCTGGATGGTATACCCGTAACGATGAAGGCAAATATTGCCGTGGGGAAGTACTGGGAAATGCCCAACGCTTGTTCGGCCATCTTATCTCAGGGCGCAAAACGAATTTACGATACAAGCGACGGAGATGGAGAAGTAGTAAACACATCGAATGACAGAGCTGTATATGAAAGCGATGTTGCGAGGAGACTGCTTAAAGACTGCGGAGCGGTGATTATTGGGATAACTAATATGGATGAATTCGGTATGGGCAGTTTGGGAATTAACAATTCGTTGCGACAAGGTACGACCGAGGTCGGGGTGCATACGCCACATCCATACACTTACAATCCCATTCCGTGGATGCATCGCATAGCCTTATTGCGTGATACTAAGCAGCAGCTTTTTACTGGAGACGAAGCATATGATGACTTTTTCCTGGAGTGCATTGTCAATTCAACTCCAAGAAACCCACATGATATTGATGAAGAGTCCTTGGCAAACTTGCTAAATGAAGTTCAGTATTGGGTATGCGGGAACAACCTCGAACGAATGAACAATGGTCATGATGACTCCCCCCTCCTATCACCCGGAGGATCATCATCCGGAGCTGCTGCGGCTACATCCCATGGATCGTGTCTCCTATCCATCGGCACTGATACTGGTGGGTCGCTTCGTCTACCCGCGGCTTGGACCTCAACGGTTGGGTTCAAGCCAACCTACGGGACGTTTTCGCGATATGGGGTCGTAAGTTACGCCAGCTCATTGGATACGGTTGGATTCGTTACCGGAACTACTGAGTGCGCCATGATTTCTTGGAATTGCTTAAGGATCGCGAAGAATGCTGTTACTAATGCTGGAGGGGAGAGTAATGGTTGGAATGGTCAATTGTGCCGTGACCCAACAGCGACATCATATCACAAACAGAACAAGGCTTTTGATGCTCATAATCAATCGCATACATCAGCCTTGGGTCAATCTTTCGGAATGACATCGAAACCGTTGGCAAATATTCGAATTGGCATACCCCATGCCTTTTCCCTCGAGGAGATACCTTCACTGATTAAAAGAGTTTGGTCTGAGAGTGCTAGTAGCCTCCAGAATGTTGGCGGAGCGACACTAGTGGATATCTCAGATTCGAAACTGTCACCGGAATTGATCAAAATGGCCCTCGCGAGTTATTATGTCTTAGCTTGTGCCGAGGCTAGTTCAAACTTGAGTCGTTATGATGGCTTGAGATATGGCATGGACGTGGATTTGCATGAATGCTCGAACGATATAGATTTTGCAGAAAACGCAGATTTTGGTCCCCTTCTTGATATGACAACACTAGAACAACAAATATCTGCTACTCGAGTCAATGGGTTTGGAGAAGAAACGCAACGGCGTATTTTGGCAGGCACTTCTGTGCTTTCGTCGGATAGATTCCACACCCACTACGAAGCAGCGGCCGTGGCTAGAGCGAAGCTGTCTCGATCTCTGGAAAGAATCTTTCGGTCTTCGTTAGATGATGGGCAGAACGAGGGCGATGAAGTGGATGTAATGCTAGTTCCCACAGCGCTTACTTTCCCACCAAAATTGAACCCAACCTGCGTTGATGGAGTTGAGGCGGGGGATCCGACTGCTGCATTTGTAAATGATGTCATGACCATACCGATCAGTCTGGGGGGGTTCCCTTCAGTTTCTGTTCCGGTTAATACTGGAATATCTAATATCAATGAATGTTCATCAATCGGGATGCAAATATTCGCATCGAGGGGTTCAGAAGATCTTGTTCTGAGGGTTGCCAACGCTCTGCAAAATAGATAGATGTTGAATATCATTTTGAGATATCATCTTGCACAAGAATGGTCTTATGAATACTGAGTTTGCCTGGAATGATGATAATATTATATAGTTAGGTAGGGAGCTTTAAGTATTATCGTAAGTTTTGGTACGATACGACAGAGTACGATGCATAAGCTGAAAACGAATCGCCGCAAAATTGGATGAACTCTGAACTCAGAGCACAGTCTGTTCTTGATTCCAATTCGTCTTAATTCTTGACGACGGCATTAATTGAAACGAATAATCACTCGCTTCCACATCCCCCTATGGCGACAAAATTTCCCGCGGCGATCTCGTTCGTCCAACGCACCGCATCAGCAGCAACGCGGTCGCGGTGCAGTCCTCCGACGACGAGGACCTACCGCGATTTCACGTTTTCGTATCGACCAACCCATCATCGCGCCGTGCGGATATCCCCCATCGGATCGAGGGACGGCGTCAACGATGATGGTCGCATCGGCATCATCACGCGACGTGCGTCGAAAGGTTCGTTTCGTCCGACGATTCGTTCGACATCCGTCGAGGCGATGTGTCCGGCGAGGTCGATGGTCACGGTGACGAAAACGAGTTCCTCCTCCGACGCCGACGAAGGGACGAACGACGTCGTCGATGGAGGCCCCGCCGCCGCCGAAATTCCGTTATCGGATAGCTCGGATGCGGGGGGAATCATCATCACCGCCAGCTGCGCGTCTCGGATCCGACAGCTGGCGTCCACCCGTCCGAACCCCGACTCCATCTACCTTCGCCTGTACGTGGATGCGGGGGGGTGTAGCGGCTTCCAATACAAGTTCCTCCTCCTCTCGGACGAGGATGGCGGCTTCGACGCGAATAGCGACGTCGTCGGGGGGGAGGACGGGACGATCGATCCCGAGGAGGACGTCGTATTCGTGAGGGATGGCATGCGAGTCGTCGTGGACCAAACGTCGTTGGACCTACTTAGGGGTAGCACGATAGACTACATCTCGGAGATGATACGAAGCTCGTTCGCGGTGGTGGGAAATCCTCAAAGCGAGAGCGCATGCGGTTGCGGTAGCAGCTTCGCCGTGAAGAACTTCGAGTCCAATCCCGCGCTGGACTGAGTGGTGCGCGCGCGGCGGGAGGGGGGGGGAGCGGGGCTGGTTATAATATCGGTGGCAGTTGGAGCATGACTCTTGAGAGAGATACGGCCAGTTTTCAATATAGACAATGGTCGACATTAGAACGCCAAGGTAGAAGGCAAGAACGGCAAACCCAAATCGACGACGAATTACTAATGAGAGCGACAAGACCAAAACTGAGCCTCATGACAGCAGAATCTCAGATAGCGCACCCGAATGAGCGCAGGACGTATTCTTTGGGTGAGAGGGGGAATTCCGTCGAAGATGTCAATGGTTGTAACGCACAAAGTAATTATATTGTTTCAGACGATACCTTATTTAAGAATTGGGACCATTCATTCAATCAAGAATGCGGCAAACCCTTGTCCGTCACCATTCAGATTTTGCCACTTATTATACCGTCTTAGAATTAAATTGCCGGCAATTGATATTCAGGTTTTGAAGATGGCTGCTATTGGCATTACCAAAAAAGACATTTATTCTGTAGGGCGACCAAACATGAATGCATAATCAACCAATCCATCCATCCATCATCTGTGCTGATCATGCCATGCTAAGAGCTATTTAGAAACTCATATCAAGATCGTTCAGCAAAACCCGGTGCTCCAACCAAAGATAAAACCAGACCAACACCGTAACCCGTGCCTCGCTCTCCCTTAGTTCCCGGACCCGCCATATCAACGTGCAACCATCCCCCCTTGTAGCCCGGATCGATATGGTCCTCGATGAAGTGTCCCGCGCATGAGCATTGAGCATTCGACCGGTCCTTGACGCTATTTTTCATGTCCGCGACCTTGGAGCTGAACTCCCCCTTCAATAGCTCCGGCGCGTACAACAACGGGTAGCACAGGTCCCCGGATGCCAGTCCGGCATTCACCGCCCTCCTCTCCAATTCCTCAGTATTCGCCAAGATGGCCGCGTGGACCTTGCCCGTAGCGATAAGCTGCGCTCCCGTCAGCGTGGCCATATCCACCACGAGCTCTGTATCGTCCGCATAGTGCCTCGTGGCGTGCGCCACTGCGTCAGACAGCACTAGCCTCCCCTCGGCGTCGCTGTTGTTTATCTCGACGGTCTTTCCCGAGTAGAGAGTTATGATGTCGTCATTACGTATCGATTTGGGCCCGATGGCGTTCTCGGCGAGGCAGAGGAGAAGGCGGATCTTACGCTTCGTGCGCAATCGCACGGCGGCGAAGAATCCTCCCAGCACGCCCGCGCTTCCCCCCATGTCGTGCTTCATCCCGGTCATACCCGTCCGGGACTTGATGGCCAATCCTCCGGTGTCGTAAACGATTCCCTTCCCCACCAGGGCGATTGACGAAAGCGGCGCATCTTCTTTACCCTCACCTTCGGCGGCGGAGGCGGCGATGACCTCGCCCGTCGTCGGCGGGTCGTACGTGAGTATCACGAGACGCGGAGGCTCGGTGGCGCACCTGCCGACGTTGTATATCCCCCCGTACCCCCGCTCGAGCAATTCCTCGCCCACGATCTCCTCCATCGTCACGCATTCATCGCACTCGAACAATGCTCGGCATTCGTTAGCGTACGCCGTGGTCGTGAGCTTGTCGGGGTGGGCGTCGACGAGACGGCAAGCCAGTCGCACGCCCTCGGCGGCGGCGTCGGCGGCGCGTAGCTGGACTTCGTCCCTTACGACTTTACCCTCGGAGTCCACGAACGTGACGTGAATTTCCCGTCCTAACGACGTCGGTTCGTCAGTTCCCTCGCCTTCCTCCCCGTCTCCCTGGTTATTTTCGTCGTCGTCCACCGCCGTTGCGGCAGCCTCGGCCTTCTCTAACTTCTTCGAAGCGACCGTCTTCCTCGTGAACAGCGGGAACGCTCTGGCTATCGCCATCGCCATCGGCGCAAGCGGATGTCCACTTTCCGCGCAGACCACGAGCCGCACGATCCCCCCGCCTGCCTTTCCCCCCGACGGCACGTTCGATCTGACCAGGTCCGTCATCGCGTGCAGGCTTAGGGGGTGATTGTTCCTAGTGACCCTGTCCTTCAATCCCACGAGGCACATGCGATGGGGCGGCCTAGGCGCGGCCGGTCCGACCGTAGGAACGACGGCGTAGCTCGTCGATGCCGAGTTTCCCGTCCCGAGCGACTCGCGCATCGACGATAGTATCTCCGGATGCGGACGAAAGCCGAAGAGCGAGACGTAGGAATCCGTCCGATCGAGGAGCGACTTCAGGGCCGCGTGACGACCGATCACGATGGTCGACGTGGCACCATCCCGAACGTCGGCGGCGGGATCGAAGGAGAGGGAGGTGATCGCGTCGGACAGATGGCGCATCGGGGTAGAGGATGCGAACATCGTTAACGACGACGACGACGACGACGACGCCGATGACGAAAACGACGAAAACGCATTTGTCGACCACGATGGTGTGCGGCCGAATCGGCTTTTTGCCGGGAGTGATCCCGCCGAAGGGCGCGTCGAAAACGCGGACACAAGCAAATTACTCCGCAGGATAACTATAGTTTGGGAGGGTACCATGGCTAAAATCATCATGGACGCTGCGAAAGTCATCATGGTTGACGCGTCAACTGCACAATGTAGACAAAACCCAGGATTATCGCCAACCGTATGTAGGTAGATCACAGGACACGCTGTATGAGTTCCGTTCCCGCCATTTTTCGTTTGAATTCCTTTTGGTCAAAAATTGTCCCTCGGCAGAATTAAAGATATACCTATGTGATTCAGATACTACATTCCCCCCAGGGTTGGAATGCATTCGTTAATTTTGCTCCAGGACACTTACGTACCTACTTTTTGACCAAAAGAAATTCAATCGGAAAATGGCGGGAACGATAGATATCTTGGTTACCGAAGCACCCATACCTGATTAAGTATTTTGGTATGATGGGGTATCATCGAGGTCGAAAAAAATCAAAAATATCAGTTTCACAACCACAACCACTCCTCGCCAAAAATCTAATGTTGGAATACGTAGGATAAGTACTGCATTGGGATGATGTTGTCACATTTTTCTTCCGACGATGGCACCGGCGGCAACGCTATGTCTCGGCGAGGGAGCCTGCTGCTCTTACCTCGTAAAATTCATCCGGCCATCAAAGGATGTTGCTGCGGCTCTTGTACTCCAATCCTGGCCAGCGCATTGATGATCTAATCGCTGTTAACCAAGATGTGATGACCCGTGGGGGGAGAAGGTTTGCCTCCATTTTTTTCGGAGCAGCACTATCCTCGGCCTCCTCCACGCTGCTGAACGATGGGTTAGGGTGGAAGAGCAAGGCCCACTCAAACAGCTTTGGGGGGAATTGCCTGCAGTCGGGGCACCCGCCACCATCAATTCAATTGACAAGCAGGGAGAAGCAATTGCGGACTTTGTCTTCCATGCCCAAAATAGGGTGGAGGATATTGCCCTTGTTTGAGGCATGGGCTTTGAGGTTGTTGACGACAACGATCCAGCCCCTGAGAACATCCCAGCATTGTTTGGTGCACCGACCCCTGTCAGGGGTGGGGACCTCTTCGAAGGGCAGACATGCTTAGTATTAGTGCAAATGAAGAGTTTTTTTATATGTATTTTTTAATGATAAATTTGTCGCATTTTTCGCATTTTTTGCTTTTATCGCATTTATCGCATTTATGCAATAAATGGATAATATTAGTTTGGGGTTGTACACTCATAAGTATTTGAGATGAATATCCGAAAAGTTGTGGTGTTTTTCTGATGAATTGACGATGATTGTCCGCAAAAATAAATGTGAAGAAATGCATTTTGCGTACTTATTCCTACGTATGATCTACTAAAGAAAAAAATTATTGTGACCAGATAGAGCTCGCAAGACACCTTGGATTTTTTCTTTTCTCATTTTTATTATACCGTAGGTTATTGATACATAAAGTAAACTATGATAGGAATAGCACTGAAATTGAAAAAAGCTTTGCATGGTTATGCCCGCAAACATGTCCATTTTTTTTCGGTAAGGAGATACGGACCCTAATTTTAGTACCCTAAAAACACAAATAACCCCGCCCCATCAACCCCTCCAGTCATTTTTGAGGGCACCATCATGTTCCCCGCCCCCAAATTAGTCTACACAGATATTTACATGGTGGGTGTACCACATATTTTTGGAGGAGTTATTATGTGTGCAAGCACGCACATTGCATCATAAAAAAAACCAGTGACCCTAACTCCACCATGAGTAGTGTACACAATTCTCCTGCAACTCTCCTTCCCCCCCCCCCCCCCCCCTGGCTCCCTTTGATGCCAAAACCTATGTGGCAGGAACTGTGGTGTTGGCGACGTTGAATCCATCCGAAGGGTTGAGCAGAACCCATCGTTTTTCGCCGTTGTGTCATCGTCGCAATTCTTTGCCAACAAAACATCCAATGGTAGTTATTTAATTAGTAATCAATGTATTTTATTAAGTTTTAACAATGCAGACTCATTGCATATTATGTTAGTTGATTGTTGTATGCTTTATTTTGGGGAGTGTGGCCCCATAGCAGCCGTATGACGATGCCGGCCACCATGGAGAAATCAAGATCAAATTTTACCCAATTTTACCTAGCTATATTACCTACTAACACACACCACAAGTCCACCAGACCCAAGTCCAACCACATGCCAACCACGGATCCTCCCCACCAAAATTCAGCGGATAAGGACATTTGAAATCACCATCATCTGCACATGCATAGTGGGCAGTCACCTGTGCCATATGGTTGCACATACATACTGGTCACGGGGTTGGCAGTTCATGGTGAAGCAGCAAAACACAAAAAAATGAAAATTCTTGCACCCATATTAACTTCATCAAAAAGTATGGTACAACCACCATATAAGTGTCTACATAAACTATTTGGGGGCACTGCATATGATGGTGCCCTCAAAAATCGGGCAGGCGGTTGCTGGTGGGGTCTTATTATTATTTTTAGCATGCTTGAATTGGGGTCCCTATATCAACCCTGACCAACAAGGAGATACCGCTCTCTTACTATTCTTGATTGAGTCAATTTAGGGACCTTTTAACAGCTTAACCCCTATTTGCGTTCGGGCGGGAACAAAAAACTATCCCTGCGTAGATGTTCTACGTAGGAATAGTATGTTTTTCTCGTTTCGGCAACACAACCACAACCCACAAACAACACCATCATGGTGAGCTTCCGCCGCCTCCAGCGGCACGAATTTTATAGTTAGACCCAATCCGGCGCAAACCCGACGCGGAAGAGGGGTTGGGGGAGGGGTCGGTCGAAGCGATTCAA
>JALLPB010000038.1:0-30103 GCA_036939975.1 Cyclostephanos tholiformis | reverse complement strand
ACGAAGACTGTTGTGGTAGCATGCCAATAGGACCAGTGCCATCAGAACTTGAATCGACCTCCTCTGCCGATGAGACAATATTGCGGCCATGGTGGTGTAGATAGACTGTTGCCTCTTTTGGAGCGTTGGTCGCTCGGTCACTCGCTGTCGCGTCGCTCGCTGCTCGCTGCTGCCTCTTTTGGGCACATACGAACGAGTCCAGATCTGGTACTATCGCTAGCAAAAACCAAAAAAGAATTACGGCAGGCACCCATTACACAATACTCTACAAAAAAAATCTCGTACGTATTCTACCACCATGTACAATATCGTAGGTACGCCATTCGGTACTGTGAATACTACGACCGTTGAGTCCATCGTATCTTATTATTCCTCTCCAATGTACTGAATGTTCTGCAATGTTAGGAATCAGTATGATACCAATTCCAAAAATTCTCCACTTACTGTGGAATCTTGGTGTAAATGTTCGTGCACCTCGCTCGCCACGATGAAAATTAATTTTTTATCAAGAAAAAAAAAAGGTGATAGATATGGCAGAGAGGGAGGTCTCTCGTGAGTATTTGTTGTTTGTGGAGAGAGAAGAATCCTAGAGTATTATTTTAATAGGTATTTACTTTACAATAATGCACGTGGCATTTATATAATCCTCTGGAGTGATAATATTTCATATTCCCCAAACGCCACCCATAACCGCACTATCTAATAAATGTGAATGGGCACGTTCGTGTTATTGTGTTATACCATATTCATCATCTCCGATACGATCGTCGAGTACGGCATCGATTATTTATACAGGAATTACAATCGCTTGTCACTCGAGGAAGTTGGAGGCGATATAAACTATCATCGCCTTTTGCTTACGCTGGCGATACCCTGATCTTTTGTTTTTCCGAGGCATTGAGAGGCTAGAACAATCCCACGGTTGGTTACGAGGGAAAGAAAGAGGATCATCATCTCGCACGGCGATTAATTTATGGGGGGTCGTGCGTTATTATTATGATACAATTACCAGGCGCTTCCACGAACGATAATACCATGGATAAGAGGAGGGGGGTGGTGGCGGCGATGGCGGGAGGGGATAAGGCCGGCCGCGGCGGCAGGGTAAACGGCAACTCCGGCCCCGGCCGACGCAACATCCTACTTGCGTTGACGCTGGCGGCGGCGTTTCTGATGTCATCGTCGTTGGCATCTTCGTCGTCTTCATTATCGAGCGCTAACGCGGCTGGATCCCTCGAGGTCAAATCGTCGCACCAACAGCAACATCAGCAACGGCAGCAACAGCAACGACGCGATGAACGACGGACCCAGGAGGCCAAGGGGGGTAAATCGGGCGGCGATGCGGCAGTCGTCGTCGTCGTCGGGGGCGACTTCATGGGGTGGAGCGGCAAGTCCTCCAAGACGTCGATTTTATCCAAGAGGGGCAAGGCAATGGTGACCATCGATTACGGGACCGAACAGGAGGAGGAACTCCCCTTCCCACCACCAACCTCCTCCGTCGTTCTACCGACCATATTGCCGCCAGAGGTGGATGTGCAGGACGATGATAACTGGTGGTACGTCGACGACTACAATGCCGCCGCCTCCATCGTTCTGCCGCCCAATGCCACCGTGGCGGTTCCCCCCTCTCCCACTCCACCGATCACCATGCCTCCTCCCATCCACCCCCCCGCCAACCGATGCACACGGGCACAATCCCCACGAGGCGCATCTCGTTGTGTCCGCCAAGGCGGTCAAGGCCCTCAAGTCAACCAAGACCGGCAAGAGCACCAAGGCGACGAAAAGCACGAAGGCTTTTCTTCATCACCTTGAACATCACGTACACAGTGTGTCCCATGATCATCCCGTCATCGACGACGACTGGTATAACAACGATTACTATCACGTGCATCCAACGACGATGATGACGTTGTTGGCGGACGTGACGCCATCTCCCACCCCCCACGGCAAGGCTGGGAAGGAATGTCCGGAGGGTGGTAACATCACCAGCCCCTCCCAAGCTCGACAACTCTTTTGCTTGTTCTGAAGAACTTGCAAAAGAGCCTGGTCTCCGTGGAGGACCAGCGCCCGTCTCGTTGTGACCGGCAGTTCAAAAGGCAAGCAACGATCACGCGGAAGTCTGGGATTGCATTGCCGGGGCCGTACATCACCTTGTCATTGTCCATTATTGATTTTTTGGTTAGACGATGAGGGGGGAGGGGGAGTAATAATTATTTGTAATAATAAAATATTACTCTCACCATGAGATCGAGAGGCCAGTTGTTGTAGTTGTGGCTGGTACACAATAACATGATATTAATAAATAATTGGTACCAGTCATGCAAACATATGTCGCAAGCCAAAAATGAATCTGAAGCCAAAAAAAATTTGGCAGCCAAAACTGGCTTTGGCAATATTCTGCCAAAAGCAATTCTTTCTGCCAAAAGTTTTGGTCTCAGTATGGTTTCTATGAATTCCGCAAGTAGCGACTGCCAAAACCACTCTTGGCTGCCAAATTAACTTCAAGAATGCATTAGGACACTAGTAGACACAATGTTTCTCAACTAGCAGTCTTTGCATAAAATAAAAGAAAGAAAGAGATGGATATATGGTATTATTATCTTCGTGGTTTAGGTACACTTTGTGTACTCTCTAACCAAGTGTACACATGTATTATTTTTTGTGTGATGTGATGTGATGATGTACGGGCAGATTTCTATGAATTCCCACATAGCGCAAGAAACCATCTTAAACCAAAAACCCTCGTGTGCGCCCACAAAATTCTAGACTCTTGTTTGGCTCGAACCATGGTGTGGATTAATTCCATCTACTAGTGGAGATACAAAATATTACATTATAACAAAATAAATGATGGTCTAATGTCAACTAATGTATTATCTAACATAAGCTTTAATTTTTATGCTCAATACATAATACTTGGGCCCTCCGAACGGCCGATTATAGACAACGTGCCCGCTGTCCTCAACTTAGCCGCTTGCCGCCAGCCAGAATTCCTTGTCATCAGCCGCATAGTCATTGTAGTCATTGTCCTAGATATTGTCGTTCTCCCTTCTACCCCCCGCTGTTATTTTGTCCTCACCCAATGCCGCCAACTTGTCCCGTGCGGTCCCGATCGACATCCTCACGTCATCGTTGTTCTCAACATCGCACGTCATCGATGATAGATCGTCGAAAGTCATCAATGATGGATCATTGAGGACCATGGAATTGCGGGCGACGATGGTCCACGCATTGTCGAATGATGGGAATGACCGTCAGCCGACAAGACAAAATCTGAACTTTTGTCGACATCCTCTCCCCCCTCATCCTCCTCCTCGTCCTCGCCTCCATCCTCATCCTCATCCTCGTACTCGTCCTCGTACTCGTCCTCGTCATCCTTGTCCTCGTCCTCATCATTGTTGACCTCATCCTCGTACTTGTCCTTGTTGTTGTTGACCTCGTTGCTGTTGACCTCATCGTCATCATCGTTGTCGTCGTCGTCGCCGTTGTCATTGTCATCGTCGTTGCAAGTTACCCCCGCCGATTTCATCACAAAGACGAAAAGCAATGATGGTGAGACCATGGTCTGGTCGGTTCTCTTGCCCTGCATGTTGATTGTTGGGTACCAGTTCCCCTCCTTGTTGTCGTCATCATCGTCGACATTGTCGTCGTCGTCGTCGTCTCCAACATCATCTCTCAAGTAGCGGCGACGTGGATGATGTCCCGCCCCCATCCCTTCCCCCGCCAATGGCCGTTGACACTGTTGCAACAATAAACAGCAACAACGGCACGATCGCGATCCAGTGGTGGACGTCGACGGTGGTGTCATCCGAAGGCGATGACAACAAGACAAGAAAAAAAGGAACATTGCCCGAGTCGTCGTTGCCCTCCCCTGCCCCTTCCCTCCACCGTCACACATCCCCACGGTCACAGTTCCTCCTCCATCCTCTCTTTGAACAATTTTCCCTTTTTTTATTACTTCGTAACATACATCTACTGGTAACACACTGTCTGTCACATTAGTGTAACGTAGTTACATGTAACAAAGTGTAAAAAATGTTACACGATTCCCTCATCTTCGATGTCGTCCTTTTAATCGTGAATCGTGATCCAAGTTCGGTCATAACAAGGGTCATTTTAGTTTTTTTCCCCACAATATTATGATGTCTCGGTGAAATTATTTTTTTTTCTCCTCTCCACAACAACGACAAAATCATAGCACACCATGAAGCGTCCGCGAACGACGACGACCGCGTCCATCGCGGCCATCCTCGCGATAACGATGATGTCACCGTCGATATCGCGCCGAAATCATGACATCATGTATGCATCCGCTGCCTCCCTTCGCGTGACGTCCGCCGTCGTACCGACCGACGAGGACGCCGGGGATGGGACGTCGACGACGACCAGAACGAGAACGAGGACGAAAGCGACATTGCCCCTCATCGGGATTGGGGTGGGCAATCTCCCCCACGGGAGGGTGCCGTACGTTCTGGCATTGGCATTGGACGCCGGTGGGGGGGGGAGGGGGAAATCGACGTTCGGCGGGCAGATGATGAAATACAGGCTCATCGACACGAGTCACGGACATAACGATTCGACGTTGGAGGTATTGGTCGGCCGATCCCTGAGTCGGACGATGTCGACGTTGTCGACATCGTCATCGAAATCATCGTCGACATTGACATCCGCGGGGGCGAGGACGACGGGGGGGGGGGGCAACGACGACGAAAATGCGAACGTTTACCACGTCATGATCAAGGTCTGGCACACCCACCTCGGGTACGAGCGCACCATGATGAGCGTGCGTAATTCTCTGTCGGACGTCTTGCCCGGGGGGGGGGAGAACCACGACATCGTATCCGTCGTGACGGGGGGGGTCGTAGGATCGACGAATTCGCCGGACGTGCGCGTGTACGCCATACTCCAATATCCCCGTTGTCGCGACGAGGTATTCGAATCGCCGTCGTACGCGAATTCGCCCAACTTCCCGATCAAGTACGACAATTGCGCCGACGAGGAGGACGGATTGGATAAGTCCGTGAGGGACGCGGGCATATCGCCACTGCTGGATAAGGACGGGGCGTGGAAGCGTAGTTATCGAGCCCTCGAGGAGTTGTACAATCGTGGCGTGTTGGAGGGCATCGGCATAGGCGACTTCGGACCGTCGGACATGTCCCAGCTCTTCGATATCGCCACGGTCGGCCCTCACGTGTATCAGGGCACGCTGCGCACGTTATTCACGCAGGAGGGACTGGTCGAGGAGCTCGTGGGGCACGGCGTGCACTATCAGTGTCACGATGTCGTATCCACCATATTGGGGGGGAAGGACGACGCGCCCCTCGCATATGCCAAGTTGGAACGCATCGGGGCCAGACACGGCGGCCTGATGACGACTACGATCGAGGGGGGTATTAATAAGGACGAGGACGGCGCCGGCGGTGATGGTATCGCGAATGTCGACGACGCCTACGGATATTCGCCGATACAGGTGGTACTGGGATACCTCGTTCATCACCGGGGCGTCGGGGTCGTGCCTGGAACGACGGACGCATCGCACCTAGCCGAGAACAGCCCGAGCAGCCTGGGCGCAATGCGACGCTTCGGTCCTAGGGAGGTCCTGGACATCGAAATGGCCGTGATGGCGCTCATGAACGGCGAGGACGACGTCGCCTCCTCGGATGCGACGGGGGATGGCAGAAACAAGATGGGTGGCGGTAGCGTCGCGATGGGCGGGGTGATCACCGCATCCGGCTCCATCCAGGGCATGGCGGGGGACGACGGCGACTACTCGAACGATGGTACTGGGGGGGAGGGGATTGTGGCCACCTTCTTCAATACGCTGCCGCACCCTCGCAGCGTGCGAATCTTCCAAGTCCATCCCGAGACCGGGGAACAGATACAGCTGTCCCATGGCATCCCCCCGGGAAGGAGCGGTCGTATGATAGTGAACTTCGACGACGTCCTGATCGCCTACGACGCGCACGGTTCGGCGGTTAAGAAGTTTTTGGTCGAGAGGTCGACCGGGAACGAGTCGGGTAATGGCGGTGGGAGCGTGGATTTCACCGTCGAGTCGCCGTAGGAGGGAACGATACACGTTGCCTCGTGGAAGGAGGAGGCAGATGCCGTTTGTTATGGCAGGGCATGCGATAGTAATCCTTTATTTTGAAGGGGTTTGTGTACCGTATATTGAATGTTAAGAGAACATCGGGCATATTAATTTATGTGACTGATGTAATCCCGCTCATTGATCTTTCCGTTATCATGAGGGTCCTACCGATGCAATACCACTGCTTAATCGAAAGAGGACCGATGCCGCACCTCGTCATGATGTGACAGCGAATGCAACTCCACCTATCACCAAGGGTATACCCAAATACAATCTGACGAAATCCAACAGCGTCAGAATGAGCATCCCATGCCCACAAGCGGTGATGAACGTGTCCATAAGCGTAATTGGGCCCTTGCACGGTTGCGGTTCGGTCTTATCTATTTCCCCATCGTCAACGTGAGAATCAAGATAATAGAAACCGGGGAAGCTAACGATGAAATAAATACCGTAAAACGCGCTCCCCCAAACATACGCAATGGTCCTATCCTCGAAGGAGTAATATGGAAAGCTCGATATGGTCAAAGTTTCCATGAATGCGGTGAAGTAACTCATGAATAGGACCGTAAACCAAAATAGCAGTCTCCTCCTCCATCCATCGACGTACGTCCGATCGACGTACCTCAGAACGCCGTTGCCCACGCAAGCGTGGTAGGTGCTGAAGTAAAAGTGCGTCGCCAGGAACATCGCGATTGGCACATCGTTCAACCGATGCGAGGGCATGGTGTACTTCGCGCGCAACACCGAGTAGAAATAGTGGGTGTACCAATAGTTCCCTATGAAGGAGTAGGTCAAGAGGTACAGGTTGGCCCTCGTGGAGTACCGTCGATGGTAGGGTCTACGAATATCCGGATTGACGATATGTATCCCATTCACGTACGTCGAGACGGCCTGGGGATATAACATCGGCTGCAGCAACAACGGCAACGCCAACCCGCCGCACACTCCGAGGTATCCCCAAGCCGTGAAGTCCTCGTAACATCCCGATATCACGACGTATCCGAATAAAGTCATCCACACGCACGTGTAATGCCACGCGAATGATTCGTGGCAGTACTTGCTCGGTTCCGTTATCGGATCGGGTAGGAGTAACGGCATTCCGCCGACGAACGACACCGACGATCGTTCGCGACCGCCGTCGTCGGTGTCGTCGTCTACGCGCGTCGGGGGGGGGGGATGCGCGGACGACGCGCCTCGTGGCGGAGATGACGATGGAAGTTGCATGAAATGCATCCCCACGAGGATGGCGAGGGAGGTTACCAAGACGGCCGACATGGTCGCCTCGATGGGGATCGATGTCGGAGGATGTTGGTCCATGGTCCTCGGGAGGAAGGAAGGTACATACCTATGTCGTCCTTTTTTTTTCTGGACGCCGGGGCGGGCCGGGGGGTAGGTCTCAAACCGGCGGCAAAAACGTAATAACGGATAATAATTCCTGGTATTTAACATGGGAATCAGTAAAAGAAAAAAATGACTGCCGCTCCTCGCTTCGCTGCCAACCCCGCACCCCACCGACCACCAATTAAAAAATACGATACTCTACCTAATATCTCGTGAGCTCAATCTCTCGCTAAATCGCGACGATACGAAAAAAGTTGCGCCCCATCCGCGCCCATCGCCATATAGTATATCATCATTGATGCCACCCTCGCGATGCGACGGGTGTCATCTCGCACTCTCGCTCATCGCCGCGGTGGCCGTGTCTTGCTACACGACCGTGGCGCCGATATTGCCCCTCGAGATGCACGCGCGCGGACTATCCGATGGATGCGCGTCGCTCGTCTTCTTGGCATCGACCGTCGGCTCGCTCGTGGCGCCGTCCTTGGCGGTCAATCGCTTCGAATCCGTCGGGACAGTCAACGTCATGGCATGTTCGATGGCGGGGATGTCACTCATGTTTTGGTCGCTCGGATGTGCATTCGACATCGACGCGCATGATGGTATGCCCCCGAAGGACGATCCCCCGCCGACCGGAGACGAGGTCGTCGAACGCGCTATCGCCGTGGTGGGAATGCTGATGTTCGTTCAGTTCTCCCTCGGTGCATCCTTCTCGGTCATATCCACGGGATACTACTCGCTGGCGACGTCGATTTTCATCGATAGGGAGTCGGCAATGTCCTCGGTCGAGGCGGCCTGCGGGATCGGTTATATAATCGGCCCGATTTTCGGATCCGCACTTTACGATGCGGTGGGATATCATCGTGCATATGGCGCGATATCGCTGGGTTTGATGATTATGTCACTCTTGACCCTGAAATTCCTCGTCCCTCGCTTGCAATACGGGACCAACCTCTCCGATGATGGATTGGGGGGAATGGACTCCGTTGCACTAGTAGTAGTAGTAGTAGTGGACGGGTTCGTGAATTACGATACGGTCGATAAATCGGAAATCGATGTCACCGCGTACGATCGATCGACGAGCGGGCAAGCGCCATCGGCCATATCGCTCCTCGGTTTTCCAAAGGTTGTCCTATCGTCGAAGTCAAGATTGGACTAGAATGTAATTAAGAGTAAAGAGTGAGCTTAGAATAAATCTTANAGATAGGGTAGAAGCAATCTACTACCGCGGGAATAATATGGCCATGCCCCGTCGCTAACTATGATATGGTGCCTACTACTAAACCCTACCGACGACCGACCATGCGTAGCTTGCACCTTTACGTATGATGTGGATGGAGCGAGGTATCTCTAGAGAGAGGAGACTGTTAGTGTCCATCGGCTCGAATGCGAAAAATAAATAATGACATCGTCGTCGGGCGATGTGCGCCGACGGCGGAACAACAATCCTACTGCCTCTCCCCCGACTTCGACGACGACGACGAATTACGATGATGCCGGCGGGGTGGGTAATCGTCCCGCCGACCGCCATCGTCGCCGACACGACGCGCGCGATGGCGGGCGGGCCGCGGCATATTCGGTGGACTCCAAAGTCGTGCACGACGAACACGCTTGGTTCGTCGTCTTCCTACTGGCCTTGTCGTACTTCGTCATCACGAGGGGGGGAGGTACCGGCACGACGATGGGATGGGGGGGACGGGGGGGGGGGGGGATGACCGACGGCGTATATCGCGGCGGGTTGCTCTCGAGCCTGACGGTGCCGTACGACGTCGTCGCCACGTACGTCGCGGTGGGGGGGGATGAGGATGGGGGGGGGAGGGGGGGCGCAGCCGCCGGGGGGATACTCCGATCGATATTTTACGTCGACGATCGGTCGTCCGATCCACCGTCGTCGTCGACGTCGACGTCGACGTTGACGTTGGAACGCCACCGTCGTCTGGAGGTCGTCCTCTCGTCCTCCCCCGACGTCGTCGTACTCCCCCCGCCGTGCGTCGATGATCGTCGATGTTCCTCCCCCACCATCGGCGGCGGTGGCGTAGACGACGACCTCGACGATGCAATGGCACGATCGTCGTCGAGCCATCCGCCGTACTTCTCGCGCCTGTCCTCCACGATATGGGTGCACGATAACGACCTCGGGCGGGGATATCTCCTATTATCGGACGTGGGACGATCCGGCAGGATATGGAGGTGGGAGGTCGGGGGGGGACCGATCACGATCGGGCGGAGTTTGCACATGGAGGGGAGCGGTTGTCGTACCGGCGGACCTCGTATCGACGATGTCGCCGACGGGAACGACGATTACGGCTACGGTACGTGCCCGGAGAATTTATTCTCGGTGCGGAGGAGGGGGGGCGGGGGGGGACGAGTATACGCGACCGAATCTTCCACGACTACGACTACTACGACTGTGACGAAACGCGACGGATCGCCGTCGATGTTATTGGGGAGCTCGTCGATAGCGGTGGAACCCGATCGAAATTACGATCGCGCCTCCGCCGGACGTAATCTCATAGTCGCGGAATGGGGCGAGAGGAGGATCGTTAGGGTGGAAGGCGATACGGGGGCACGTACGCCGCTGGTGATTTCGGTCCCGTATACGAATGTCGAGGGGGGAGAGGTCGTCGAGGGTGGACGGACGAGAAGTATTAGGAGGAGGAGGGTGTACCGACCGAATCACCTTACGTACACCCCGTTCGGGGACTTGCTATTCTCGGACACGTTCTTCGGGGGGAGGATGGGACATGTTGTTACCGCCACCACCGCGGTCTCCCCTTCCGGAAATCACAGCATCGCGTCGTCGTCGTCATCGTCATCGTCGTCGTCATCGTCGTCGTCGCCCGATCGAAAACTAGTCGGGGTTATCTATCGGAGGAAGGAGGCGGTCCACGTCGCGCCCATATCGGCGGAACGCAGCCGCGAAGCACACGGGTGGACGAGCACGACTGGCGAGGAGTATCGCGAGGGCGATGACGACGACATGTTCGAAATTGTATTTCAGACCGACGGTTCGATCGAGGGAATGGCATTGGGCGGGACGGACTTCACTAATATGTACGTGTTGGTTTCGATGACGCCAAGTGAAAACGATCGATCCGGAGGTTGGAGGAAGGTGTTGTACGAGGTCGCCATCGGTTCCGATGACGATGACGAGGACGATGACGACGGCGGAGCGGTTGACATCGTCGAAAAGAAGACCAACGAGGGGGAGCGGGGAGTTACATTGCTTTACGAAATGACCTCGTCGGATTGCGTGGATGATGATACAGCCGCCCGCAATGTCGAATATTCCCCCGGATCGAAGGTGGCAGTCGACGAGAGGGGCACTGTGTACCTCCTAGCTTGTCCTTCATCTGTGACCTTACTCTCGCCCTCGCGTGGCGGGGGGCTGTTGGTCGGCACCCTCGCCCTGGATGCGACGGCTCGTATCAGAAGAAGGAACGGGCATGCGTCCGAGTTAACGAGCGTGGGGTTCGGCGAGGACGGATACCTTTACATCACGTCCGTCAACGAATTGATGCGCGTGAAATCCCGTGTGGGGGGGCTCAGTATGCCTACGAACTTGATCATCCCCCATCCGTCTAAACGGAAAGTGGGGAACGACCAAAATCAGCATTGATTAAAGTGATGCAGTAATAAGTAGAAAGACTAATAAATATTAGATTGCCTAATTAGAAAAATATTCCCCCCCCCCTTTGATATGTAATATAGAGCTACCTCCTCCACTCCAAGTTATCCGGATGGCCACATGGATCTGCAGTCACCCCAGCCGTTAAACATGGGTTATTGGAAACATTCCACTGAGCACACTAAGCAAATATGCCGCAACAAACGCCACGGGAAGGAATATTAGCATCCAACATTGAATCGCAAGGGGGGAAATGAACAGAGATATTTGCTCGGGATTCTAAACTTCATTCTGATCTCATTGGTCCAGGCATGTTTGTTGGTTTTAAGAGAATTACCAAAAATACTAAAACAGCTCAAAAGCAACGTAGCTCGATCGAATTGCATACATCATAAAGGGGCAAAAAATATTTCAGAAATAACCTTGTGCCAAAAATCGTCAAGCATAACAATTGATTCTCGACTCCCAACCGCCCCTCACATCGCATCGCCCTCCCTCGCCCCAACGCCATATTGTTAATAGACAATAAGAAAAAAATTTCCAGTCATGTCAGCTCCATCTCCTCTCCAAGCGATTTATTTTTTTATTTTTCGCAGGAATGCACTGCACATCCGCCGAGATCCATTATACATCGTCACCATGCTCATAGCTCCCTCCCCTCACTTATCCATCATGATATCACGCAGCAATCGCCCCCCCCGCCGCCGCTTGCCTTGGCGCTCATTTTGCTGTGGAAGACGTTCTTGTCTTCCACGCCGGGGTCGGCCTTCATGAAGGGGTCCTGTCCTCCCTTCGACTGGCAGTACATCGCGAGCCTGCCGCGGGATTCGTCCGGGGTGGTCTTGGCGGTCTCCACACCGGTCAATATCTGTTTGAGCTCGTGCACTTCGGCGTTGAGGAGGTCGATCTCGGATGGCTCGTCGTCATCTGACATGATGCTCGGTGGCGTCTGCCCTGATCGCGAGGGGCAAGGTTGTGGTGGTGTTGAGGCAGGCCGCAGGCCGCAAGTGTTTGCGATGACACTATTTTTTAGGTTTTTTGAGTTAATGGTATAGTAATAGGTAGTAGTAGGTACCTAGGTAGTTTCGCTGGCTGGGTGGGCTCATCAAGGTTGTTGGGTTGTGCCCCCAAAATCTCCCGGCTCTATCACATCCGAGCGCCGCAGTATTTCCCCCCTCTTCCGCCCCGCCCCCCCGCCCCCCCAATACACTCAGACATCGAGCAAAAAGAAAACGAGCTAACAAACACAGAAAAGGCGCACCCGGGTTGGGCCGAGGCAGTGGTAGCTGGCAGGCACGGCACCACTGCCACAGCAAACGAACCAACGCTTGCCGAGGTTAAGGGCCGCCCAAGCAAGGAATACGTGCCATTGATAACTTTCCAAGATGAATGCACAGCGAAAACGCGCAATCAAGACATCCTCGAGCGAATTGCCGACTGGCCGGAGAAAGTCGAGCGGTATCTTCGGGACCAAGCAACACCAATTGATGGGGGCAATCTTGGCCTTAATCATCGGGATGATACTTTTCGTGCAATTGATGGCCTGGTCGTTGGTGACGACGGGAGAGCAACGACGACACGCCGATAGTAGAATGAACACACGCAATCATCATCTCGCTCGTACATACATCCCGGCCTCTACCATCGATCTTCCGTCCTATACCCGCGATATGGCCAGGAGGGCGATTCGTCCTGCCCCGTGGACTTGCGGCGACAAGCGCGTGGTCGTCGACCCGTTAACCAACGTCAGGCCGATATTCTCGTTCGTGCACGTCTACAAGGCCGCTGGATCGACATTGCGTGATTTCTTCGAGAGGTACTCACTGATTTGCCGGAAGTCTTGGATGGTGCTTATTTCTTGTACGAAAGTAAAATCCTCGTCCATTCGAGCGAATGAGGACTGGGAGGGGTGCAGGGTGAAGCAAGTGGTCAATGGACGACACGTAGATCTCCATAATATTGATGATGCGAAGGGTGAAAGACCGTATCCCACCGTGAACAATACTATATTGAGAGAAAATTTCGACATATATGGAGGACATATTCAGATCGGAAGTGGTGACTTCATTCATGGCCGTCCCGTCACGGATTTTCCTTCCCAAACTCCTCCAGTAAGACACATCGTGTTTTTACGTGATCCCATGGCGCGTTTCGTTAGTGGCATCATGTACGAGCAAAAGGTTGGAACGATAAAAGAAAGCGATGCCGATAAATCTTTAGAGGGCACTGTCGCATTGATCAAAAAAAGAGTTCGCGGCAGTAGAAAATCGAATTCGTACATGACAAGAAGTTTCAGGTATTTGCTGACTCCATTCCAAAACACAGCCAACATGACTGCGACGGATATTAGACTGTCCACCCCCGAAGAGAATAGAGCAAAGGCGCAAGCAGTTGCGGCCATTCGAAATTTAGTACATTATAATGTCATCATGGGAATGGCAGAACAAATGGACAAGTCCATGATCATTCTGCGGCATGCACTTGTGTCTGATCGATACACCGATGACGACCTGAGGGAATATATTGATGACCTCTTTGGAAACTATGACAACGAAAGATCGACGGAGGAGGAAACGGGGGAAAATGGAATGATTAGTCGACCTAAAGAAAGGTTCAATCTTTCGGAGCGGAACGGTGTGTCTACTGCCGTAGTGTTGCAGGAATTGAAGAAAGATGATGATTTTATGCAAATATTTCAAGAATATGTGAAGTTTGAGCAAATGATACATGACTTCGCTTGGGAAATGCACAAGCTGCAACTTGAAGAGGCCACACAAATTGAACTGAAAAACAAGTTATGAGCAGCTGTGAATTAGAACTCACAGACGATGGAATATACACCAGATTTTGCTAGCACAGCTAACATTGGCCTGGAAAATGATGAAAGACTGCTCATATCACCATGAATCAACGCTCAAGGTAAAGCTGCTAAGGTTTAAATTTGATACACGCCAGACATTTCGCCAGCATCAGTTAATGTTTTTCAATGAATGTTGTACTGATTTGAGATTCGTCTCAAGCTCAACCTTCTGTAGCGCCTTCCTTGCAAAAATAAAGAATCAGCATGCTTAAACTTTTTCAGATGGGACTGGTTCAGAAAAATGATGCAAAGCCTAAAGTACCGAGTGGTAGAATTGATTAAGAAGCCTAAGGGTACTACCTAGTTGTGTAGAAAAAGCTACGTCAATAAAACTGTATTTGAAGGAACATGAGTGTAATGAGACTGCTAGATGAAATATTTCTAGGTAAAGCCCACTACGAGTCCATCACTGCTCTTCTAACTTTCGCAAGCGAAACGTCGGCGAATACGTCTTCCCCGCAGCGGCGTCCCGAAATTGCTTCCATTCCAGCACCGGCCGTAGCCCCTCGTCCATATCCACGGCGCGTCGGATGATCTCAAGGCTCTTATTCGATAGGCCGTTCTTCATCTCGAACAACGCAAATGCTTGCAACACCTTCGCCGAGCACGAGCACTTGTGATCGCGATCTGATCCGTAGTCGATATCGGACAGCGCCACGCGACGGAAAAATCGAAGGAAGACGGACCGCGTCGCCCTGACGTCGCCGGTGCGCTGCACGTGCAGGGCCAGGAGTAGCGTCGACACGGCGAGCTTGGCGTGATCGCAATCCTTACCCCCCGAGATGGCGGCCTCGTCGGTTAGCTCCTCGATAATTCGTCGGTATATCTTCTCCGCGCAATCCCACTTCCCCATTTTGATTAGCACGCGAGCGTAGTAATGCTTCGTCGCGAGGCCTATGAAGTCCTTGTCGAGTTGAAGTTGTCGGTCGCTGCCGTCCAACGGGATCACGGATGCGACGGCGGAGGAGGTTTCGTGCGGCTGTCGCAATTTCTGCGCGCTGGTGACGGCGGCGCCACCGCCGACGTAGTTTTTCCTCATAACGGTGGAGTAGTACCGCACCGATCGCTCGATCCACTCGGTTTTGCGTTGGTACAGTCCGGATAGGTTCTTCCCCGCCGAGAAGGCCTCGACGACCATGAAAGTCGTCGTCGTCCTCGTTGCGTGGGATAATAACGTCAGGAAGGCGAAATAATATAGTGCCGATTTCAGCCTCCTTCGACCTCGTACGGTCGTCGTCGTCGTCGTCGCGGTAGTAGGTCGAGTATCGGAAGATTCTGAGTGGGTGAACGCGGAAATCGCGTCCCTTGCGTTGGCGCAGGACCATCGTCGCCATGGCGACGATTGCTCATCGCCGTGGAGAAAGGACGTAGTTTTTCTAGGGACGTCGCACATGGTTCTGTCGCGCGTGGAAGAGAAGCAATGAAGAAGACTTACTTCGATTGACAATAATAACAGCGTTGAGACCTTTGATGAATGAGGTCGAGGGAATCAAAAGCGAGTGTGTTCGTTGCGTTGTTTCGCTTTCAGAGGCATTGAAGAGTGGATTGGATGAGCACGTAGAATGAGGAAAAACATTTTTCGTGTTAAAAATTCTGTAAATAACATATGAACTCCTATGTTAGTCTGCCAAAGTTCGGGCCAAAAGGTGCTACGATACTACGAGCCAGCATTTTTTATTCGGCAACACCGTCCCGCCACAAGCTGTCACGCGCTTTCTCCCTTCCCAAACATGCACGGCGCGTGCCTTTTCTCATAGAGAGTGCCGCTACCTACCTCCTTTGCTTCAGCTGTTTTTAGGGAGGTAATAATTTTAAAAAGAGCCTTTCGAGCCCTGCGTAGAAAAACATACCGGAGCCTACGTAGGAATTCCTGCTCAAAAGGCTCGCCGGTAGTTAGCAAAATGGGACAATGGCCGAAACCCAACGATGATGGCCCTTCGTTCGACCCCTTGCTGTCATCTGACACCACCCCCCCAGCACCAGTAGCTGCATCACACCATCCCCTCGCAATGTGTGTCGCGGCTTGGTCCGATTCCACAGGTGAGGCGAGCGCTTGCACTCTTTACCACAGGGGGGGGAATTGTCCGAATTTGAAACATCGATCTAAATGCCTAATTAATGGGGCTTTGAGGGCCAGAAATGACATAAAAAGTAACTTATTTGCTTATTTAATGTATTTGTTATCATCCAGCTATCGCCGCGCTGTTGGATTGTTGCATTGTGGCTGATGGTTTTGATTTTCCGGGCGGTCAATCACACCTCGTCGCAGGTGGGATTTTCGACCAATTTTGTGCCTTTGATGAACCGGAATTGCCCCCCCCCCTCATGTGATGGAGGGACCCCAGTACAGTTCCTCCATCTAAATATGATGGGGAATCGATCCCCTCCACTCTGATTCAGCACATGACGCCCAATCCCCTTCAAATCCCCGATCCGACAAACGAGGTTGGGAGCGGGATCTAATTTAATTAGTGTTCAGCTGAATTAAAAAATGCCCAAAAACACCGGGCTCAAAAGGCTCTTTTTACTATTATGGCCTTTTTAACAATTGAAATGGGCGGTATTGGAATTTAAGGGTTAGCTGAAGGTTGGCTAAGAGGCTAAGGGTTGGCTAAGGGGTTAGGAATTAACTAGAGGAATCATGACACGGCTATGAGACTATGAGACTATGCAATCTGAAATTGCTTCGGAAAAACTCCTATGAAAATGAAATGGAATTAGTACATGCCTACGAGTCTTTCTACGGTAGGTAATTCCTAACCCTTAGTTAACCGTTAGCTAACCCTTAGTTCTAACGTTTCAATTGATTATAAGGCCATAATAATGCAAGAAACACTGTTTAGAGGAGTGGACTCTAATAGAGTACGATAGTACCATCTATTATTACAGTGGGCTTCACAAAAAAGGATATTGTATGAACTTTTATTCCTATGTAGCTAGAACCATGCACAAAGTCATTGTACTCTAATCGGAACTCTTTTCACGTGAGGGTCTTTTTTCGCCATTGCATGTGCAACATGGTAAAATCTCCAAAATGAGAGCATGACAATGGCCAATGTTGCAATGGATTCTACCGTAGAACATGCTGTATAGAGACCATGTGGCATAAGAACCATTTGGAGGGATCGTACATACCTCTCCTGGTCTCATTTTTCTCAGATTCCTACACATGTAGTGCATTTATATAGAACATTCCTTT
Organism: Cyclostephanos tholiformis; assembly: GCA_036939975.1. Lineage (NCBI taxonomy): Eukaryota > Bacillariophyta > Thalassiosirophyceae > Thalassiosirales > Thalassiosiraceae > Cyclostephanos > Cyclostephanos tholiformis. The sequence continues at coordinate 12,993 of JALLPB010000038.1, read as the reverse complement.
CCCACTTAAAAAGCACTTTCCAGTGATGTGCGGGAAGGTGGGGGTTGCTGTACAAATCCTGTGAAACTTACCAAACAAAATTAAACACAACCATTAACAAAAATTGCACAAAACCTGCACACAACCATGGTTTGGGAGTGCCATGTTTGCGTCCATTCCAACCACGGTGTTGCCTCACTCCAATGGTCCTGCACCAAGTGCTTAGTTCTCCCCCTCTTTACCCAGACCACCTTGTCCTCTTCCACTGACTGACGGCCATCAATAAATTAGCTGGGGAGCTGAGCAATGATGAGGATGAGGTCATGATGACTGATGAAGAGGAGAAGTGCACTGATCTACCCCTCCCAGCCCCTCAGAAATCTCCAGCAAAGATTGCAGTGCAGTATCAAGAATTTTGCCAGAGAGGGGGAGCAGTGGCAGTGGATGGTGAGGGGGTACTAGGAACGGGGGGGATGATGGCTTGCTCATTGGCTGGAATGTTGTGGTTGATGAAACTTCGAAGAAATGTCCTTTTAATCAGGACATGGGTGACCACAATGAACTTGTGGGGTTTCATGTGGAGTTGTTTGGGACTAGCAAGGCAGCTATGGATGGTCACCACTGTCCATTTTTTAGAGTAGCTATGTAGTACCGTAGTGCAGTTTCTTAGCAAGTTTTTGTCCATTCATAGAGTTTGACAGCGCGTTGAATGCACAAGAACCTAAGCTTTTGCATGGTACTTTCCTATTTTTGTGAAGCTCTTTGCATCGATGATGTATGATGAGCATTTTGTCGCCCTTGTTTTGCGATAGTTAAACATTCTCCATTTGTGAGTTGTGTTGTATGGTAGATTTTGGTGCACCGGGTTTTTTTTAGGTAGACCACATTGTACTATTCCTACGTATAAATCTTGTATGCACCTACCAAAAAGCACGAGTTTTTCTCCCGCCAAAACAGAGATAGCCATTAAGCTGTTAAAGCCAACATCAATGGACTGACAAAATCCTGTGCATCCCACGGGGATAAACTCCTCAACCTCAACACCAAGAGCCTGAGTTGGCATCGGTGACACTTGACTTGAGGTGCACCTTGAACAAGTAGAGAAAAAGAAGGGGAACAACATAGGGGGGAAGGGTCATTATGTAGGGCTTGAGATGTTGTTGACCCAATCCAACATAATCCTCTCGTCAAACCAACCCTTCTCTTGCACAGCATAGTGCAATCCGTCAAGGTGGTTCCTCAACTCCTTTGTTGAGATCCGACTAACAGGTTTCCCAGGGTACACAATATTGGTATGACAATGCACCCAGATGCAGTGATGGTGAATGCGACTGAGCATCATTTGCCATCGTCAGCACCCTAGCGCATGTGCACCATACAAATACCCCTCATGTCGATGGAATTCTTGGGCGCTTGCTGAAAATACACGTTTGTTTGGTCCATATTGATGATGAACTCAGCTGAGCATGTACAATCAGCACACTCCGGGTGGCTTGTTTTGAGAAAAGCAATAGCATCTTGTTTAACAGACTCAGGAAGGCATTTCACAATGTGCGTGGCCATGCATTGGACCAGGTCATGTTGATACATGAAATGCAACATGACCATCATGTCCGCAGGGTAGGGCCTTTCTTCGAATTCAGGCTTGAGCTGCATTGCCTTGTGAATAAGTGCAAAATGTGTCACAGTCATGCTTCTGTCCCTCCACTCCATAACAAAATGAAAGAGCTTATCTCCATTGCACATTTGTCAAGGTTGTCAACTCATTGTCACCCCCCAGGAGGAGTCTGGTGAGGTAGATCAGGAATGACTTGTTGTTCCCATTTCCTCTTTCTGTCATGTCCATCCTCACCCCCCGTCCCTCGACAACTCCCCATTATTGCCTTTGTCATCCCTACCCTCACTGGATGCCATAATGCAATTTGTTGTCGTGGGGTCACATCTTGCTCAAAAGGAAGAGTCTGACCGAGCAAGCGAACAAAGAGCAAAAATTCTCTTATTTGCATAATGCCTGCTCCCCAGTTCTCTGTCACAAGGAAATGCAGACCTCATCTGTGGGAGACGCCAAACACAGCCGCGGGGGATTTTAGACCCACTCTAATTATCTCTCTGCTTTGGATGAGAGAGAAGGGAAGAATAGAAAACAAATATTTCTCGTTTGTCTCCTTTCTCTTTTCTCGTCGATTTTGAGAAAAAATGAGACAAGCCAATTAAAGCAAGAGTTCCATCCGACATGGAATGTGCCTCAAAAAGAAAAGATATCGCCACATCTCTCATGAGTCTCACGCTCTCGCTGCCCTACGCTGCGCTGTGTTCTTGCGAAGAAAGGAGCTGCCCTATCGCCTAATTATATTTTTGGCGGACGGTTGAAGCGTCGATCGTCGTTTGGAGAAGATAAATAATAAAGAGTTGAAAAGAGCGAGAGTGTGATGACATTCTCGGGTGCACATTAGCTGCATCTAGTAGTAGTGCGAGACCGGATATTATCATCCCAGAACCTTGCAAAATATTGTGAGGATTAATTGCACTGGTAGAAGCACTCACATCGATTTTAAAAAAGGATGCCAGTATGAATCCCCAACATTACCATAATCATCCGCATTCACCCGCCCACACCGCGGGCAATGGTGATGGCCGCGGCGTCGTCGTCGGTGGCATTGGCGGTTCGCACCCTCCTCCTCCACCCACGTCGGTAGGAGGCGAGGAGGCCTACCACCACCGCCTACCAAACCGTGACTACACTGCCAAGATCCACCCCGAGCACGGTCGCGGCAGCGGTCCTCCATCGCTCTACTACGTCCAACATCACCATTATCCCCAGCACCCGCCCCCAGGACCACCGGCCCCACCGGAATCCCGCTATCCGCCCTCGTCGACCGCGAGGCACCACGTCGTTACCTCGAGGCATCCGCCCCCTCCCCCACATTATGTCCATCCGCCGCCGCCGTCGCAACAGCAGCGGCGGCCGGGCGCTGCGATGTCCGCCGCCCCTCCGCCAATGCCGCACCCGGCGGACAGATTCGGCAGGACTATCACCGTGTCTAGCCGCTCGACCATCCAAGACGACGACCGCGACGACGACAACGAAATCGACCCGTCTCGATCCCTCCCACGGGCGGAGAGCAGCGCGTTCCTCCCGTACCTACCGTCGACGATGGTGCGCCATCGGGCGACAGTTCCCGTCCTACACCCCGCTCCGGCGACGAAGGAGAAGCCTATCGACGACGGATGCAGCGACGGTGCAAGCGACGACGAGATCAAGGCCGCGAACTCTAGACCGTCCGGCATCGATGACGACACCGAGGACTCCGGCGAGGGGGGCCTCACGCGCGTGAAGGAATCCCGCGACGATGATAACGAAGACGACGACGTCGACGAGGTCGACGGAGCAGCGACAAAGCCATCGAATTACGGCGAGGGACTAGAGAGGCCAGTTGACTTCGCAAAGGTCGTCGGCGTGCCTATTAGGGAAGGAGGAGGTGAAGACGCCGACGATGGCGACGCGAGTGGTAGGATCCTAAAGAGACCCTGTCCAATCTCCACCTCCTGTGCAACCTCGACGGAGATACACACAACGACGACGTCGCTGAAGCGAACGCACTCGACGCTCGCCGACGACGGCTTGGAGACGATGGCGAACGTCGAGGACATGACGCCCAAGCACATCAACGTCAGCCGTCGCCATCGTGATCCGGTCGTCTTCGTTGACGATAGGAATAAGCGTTCGAAGCCGTATGGTGACTACCGCCGCGATTACCAACCCGATGACGACCGCGGGTTCCACGTTCAGGAAAAGGGAGGAGGGGGGGGATACGGCGGATACGGCGGATACGACTTCCCAGGACCACGGCAGCATTCCTCCCTCAGAAACGAAATGGAAGATCGTCAGGACCGGCCCACCATCTCGGGTGGCGGCGATGAGGGTACGTGCGGGGGGCGGTATTCTCACCAAGGACGAAGACAGCCGCACAATGACGAATACTATTACCAAGACTTACACAATCGAGAAGGAGGAGTAGGAGGGATCAAGTCAAGTTGGACGACGCCCGGCGATGACGACGGGGCCGCAACGGCCATCGAGTACGCTAATTCTCATGAGTACGCTGGGAACGGTAGCATCGGGCCGTCGTCCCTTTTGAATTACTCCAATTCCCTCAGTTGGGAGATGAGTGGCATCGAGAACTCGTTGACCTTCGAACGGGAGCATATTGCAGGCGGGACCGGAGGATCCCACGGGGCCGCTAGTGGCGTTTTGAACGGCAAGAAAGATGAAGCAGTTACGGCAACGATTGGTGATGACAATATTCCGCCGTTGACTTCCACCGGCAGCACTAACAGTCACTTGCCCCCGAGGAAACGGGCGTTGTTTTTGGCGCCCCAGCCCTCCGCCACAGCCCCAAGTGGCGTAATATCTGATCCGTTTCATGCTACTGTCTCCGCCACATATCGCGATGACAGCTACAAGGAGCAGCAGAAGCATGATATGACAATCGAGCAGAGAGATCTGCCACCTGAGCCGTCGTCGTTTCGAGATGACAGAATAATTTCACCACAGAGGGGAGCGGAATTGAGGATGGATAACAAAGAACTAACGCAGCAAAAGCCGTCATATGTTCCGACGACGGTCCACTTTCCAGGTAGACATAGTAATCAACCACAGCAGCCCATACAGCATCATCGCCAGCAGGAGCATCATCAGCAGCACCCACATCAGCATCATCAGCTTCCCTCTCAGGTTCGATCTTACAACCCACATAATTACAATCCCCAACATCCAACGCCACAGCAGCATCAGCCACCATATTATCAGCATGATACTACAAGGTATGACTATGATCAACGATACGAACCACCACAGGGAAATTTCACAGGAAGAAGTGGAGGGTACGATGGCGGAGTGCGTCGTCGTGATAACTATGGTAGTCCAGGGCGGTATAGTCCTCTTTCTACCACCAAGTACTATGCCGGTGCAAACACAATGGGTGACCCTGGCAGTGCGCCGTGGGGAACGCTACCACGCATCTCCAACAATCCTAGTCAACAGCAATCTTATAATTACAATACTAATCCGTCGCAGCCCTATCTTGGTCGTTATTACCACAGTGATGATGGTCCACCTCCGTACCATGGTATTCCCGGCAGGCGTGTTGGTGTTGCAGATATCGGTGGGGGGGATAGTGGTTATGTTTCTGATTCACGAAGTTTAACTTCGACATTGTCCAAGAAATCATTCCGAAGCTTGGACGACCTCGAAGAACCGATGCAAAGTCTTTTGTACCGTGCAAGTTTCTCTTGGGAACAAGGACTGGATGTTCCTGCCGGAGGTGGCAATCTTGAATCATCGGCAATGGCTTCGTTGCCACATCAATCTTCGCCATGTGGTGGTGGACGAACAGACACAATCCCATTGCAACTATCCCAGCAGACAAAGATAATGAAGTCTCTTGCGATGCGCTCTGAAATACGAACCATCGGAAACCCCAATGGTTCGGTCGGGCTCATCTTGCTCTTGGCCATGCCGCATGATCGACACTGTCTTAGCGAAACGCTCTGTATCGTTCGTAACAACGTGGAGGTATTCACGGCCACGGAGAACGACATCAACGCGCCGGCGCCAGGACGTAAACGACCCATTCAGGTTGGTCAAGTTGGATTGCGTTGCGTTTATTGCCGAATGTGCCACCAGCGCGACCGCGTCAAGAGAGCCACATGTTTCCCCTCGAGTATTAAGCGCATTTATCGCGCCGTGATTGATATGAAGCTTGATCATTTCAAGAATTGTCCGTACGTTCCTGCTGGCTTGAAAGCGCGTTTGGACCAACTGCAGGCAGGGAGCACGCGTTCAACGGGAATGACCGTGCAGTACTTTGTCAAGAGCGCGAGGGAATTGGGAATGTCAGACAGTGTCATAGATGGTGTGTTTATTGATCTAAAATTGGTTGGAAACCCCAGGTTTGCCGAGCTAGATCATCACGCGCCACCACCTCTACCTGGCATGAGCTTGGTTGGTGATGTAGCACCACACAGTTGTGAAGATGTCATGGGACCAAACAACGCTCAGCAGTATAATTTTCGTGAACATTACGAATCCAAGCAGCCCAGGGAAAATAAGACAAGTGCTCCATATTTAGTCACAGAAGGAACGACAGATCATGATGATGCACGTGTGATGGTGCCCCTTCAGGCAGGTGACAGTTTGGACACAACTAAGATCCCCGCGAAACGTTTCACTGGTAAAGTTGTACTTGCATTGCCGGAGGATGAGAATTTTCTAAGTCCATTACGGTGTTTCCTCCGGAAGAATGTATGTGCCTTCACGGCTTCCCAACACGATATTGCTGTGCGTACACCAACGACCTTCTCGGTTCGAGTGGGTCAGGTGGGAGTGGGTTGTGTCCATTGCCTGGCGGTACCCCCAAAATCACGTTCGAATCGCGCTGTGTGCTTTCCATTCGCCATGGGGCGGATTTACCAGAGCGTCGCCGACATACAACGATTCCACCTTGGCGAGTGCCGTATGATGCCGCCGAATGTACGCACCGAGTTTCTCAGGTTGCAGAGTGAGAGCGCGAAAGGATCTCGTGGCCTTGCCACGCGTATGTATTGGATTGAGTCAGCAAAAAAGATTGGATTGACCGATGGACCCTCAGGGATGTACTTCTATCGTGATCCAAGCCTGCCGTCATTGTCCTCTGAGAGCTTAGCGAGCGTTAACAATTTTGATAGAACGGTGCGATCTGCCGAGGATAATGATTTTTTTAGGGGGAATCTGACGCTAGTCGTGCCCGAGGACAAACCGACGATTGCCGAGTTCCTGTATGTTGTGATGGAACAACTTCGCCCGTGTCGGTTCACCGACGCCGATCGGAACAAGCGCCGTTCAAAGAACGTTGGCTGCATTGGCGTAGAATGCAAGCACTGTGCTGGCAAGATAGATGGACGCAAATTCTTTTGGTCATCTGTGTCGGCAGCTGAGAGTAATTTCGTTAGTGTTCATTCACACATGCTGACCTGCAAGTACATTCCAGAGCCGCTGAGGGCTGAGTTGACAATGTTGAAGACACTGCGGCGAGAGCAAACAACTCGTCTCAAGACTGGAAGCCAGAAAGCATTCTTCATTAGAGTTTGGTCAAGATTGCACGGAGAGCCGGTACCGCCGCAACCATCTGATGAGACAAATAAGTCAGGCATGGACAAGCTACCACAAAAGGGGATATACGCTCCCGAAGTCTCAACGAGCAATTCTTTGACGAGTCAGATGCTCATCAATAATCCGATGAAGTCTGAGGGTGAAAGGTCTATCAGCAAGAAAGATTCAGGTTCCTTATGTTCAGAAGCACCCCTTATTCTAAGGACAGGACATAGTAATGATTCCGATGATCTTCGTGCTCTTCTCGAATCCAAAAGTACTTTGAGCAGCATGCCAAGTGTCGATGAGTCCGTCGTTAAGAATGCCATCCAAGATTCAGAAGCAGCTGAAATAGCCCTTGGAGCCAAAAGCGATGAGTCTGCGGCCAACATTTATACTACCGAAAGTAAGAGTAGCATGAATAGCGTGGCTTTGAATTTGTCTGCTTTTACGATGCATTGTAAAGAAGAGGAGTAATTTCTCATTCTTCAATTTTGTAGGGATAACTTCAGAGAGAAGAAAAAAAGGGGGGGGTGTCAACAGCAGTTGCACCCCTAACACCACCAACACCAACAAAAACAAAAACAAAAACAAAAACAAAAATGGGCTTCAAATGTATAGATTGCCAAGTCATCCCTGAATCAATAAATAATGCATAGATAACCTAAACACACTAGTGTAATCCTCTTAGTTTTGACATAAGTCTAATGTTGTTCTATTGTCCTTCATTATAGGGCTTTTGAGAAACGGGCGAAGTCAACTCATTTTCCTTTTGGGAGGAAAAATTCATTGCGCCTTAAGTTGCAACACAGAGCTTCTCTGATGACTAGAAGGCAATGAAGGGCTAACAAACTTGAGCTACGATTAGATATACAACGTAAACCACTAGTAACTCGCCATTGCATCAAAATGGGGTTTTACTTTTTGGTTTACTTAGCTAAATGGGTGTCCTATCGTCGAAGTCAAGATTGGACTAGAATGTAATTAAGAGTAAAGAGTGAGCTTAGAATAAATCTTAGTCTGCTTTTAAATAAATAAAACCCAAATAAACTTGTAAATGAGCATGGATAAAGGTCCTGCTAGCGGCGCTTACGATGTGCTGGATAAGCGTATCCTGGGCACTTTTCGAGCCCCTTTTGGCGATACGACTGAGCGATTACTTTCACGTTGGCACGGGAGATATCGGGATGATTTTTGCCTTGACCAGCATCGCGTATGTCCCGGCCGTATATCTTTCCCAATACCTCCCACGACATGGCGGCATTGGCAGGCGTCGGACTATATCGATCTCGGTCGTGCTATCTGCAATGACGGTGATGCTCATGGGTTCCGATTCTTTCCCCGTACTTATGTTGGGGACGGCATCGCGCGGTATGCTGCAAGCACCCGTTTGGGTACACCTATTGCCCTGGATGCAGGAGGAATCCTTAAAACGGTTCCCAGATCCAGGTCACGAACAGCTCGTGAATGATCTAACGGCATCATTGTACAATTCATCTATGAAATTAGGTCAAGTCGTGGGTTACAGCATCGGACCCTTGATGACATCGCTAGGATTTGCTCGGACAACAAGGGCGGTCGCGTTGCTCATGTGTTTTCAATCCGTTCTGTTTTATTTTGGCACGGGAGATTACGATCGTGGGAGAAGGGGGGATTCGGTGTTATCTTCTTCCATGTTGATGTAATTATATCTAATCAGCCATGCTAAGCGACACTTTAGCGTTAAATATTTTGATAATTGCTGCTTACCAATGATTGTAATTGAAATCCAAACTGGTTATCATTTGACTCATTAGTGCACAGTCATCACTAAAATAGATCCTCGAGACCCAAAATACAAAATAAAGAAAGCTCAAAACAATAAGTCTAAAAACTAGTCTATTTTATCTATGTTATGCATAAATGCTCATTCAATAAATGGAATTACAACTGCTTCATCTTGCCCTTGTCTTTTCCAGACGTATGGAGCAAACTTTGCAAATACCTTAGGTCCCTTCTGACCTTGGAGGATTGTGGCAATCACATCATTCATTTGATCTTTGATTTCTTCTTCAATCAGATGAATGCAACTTTTTCTGGGACCAATAAATCATGGAAGAATTGCCTTCTTCTCATGTGCATTATCAACACTGTGGTATTCTTTGTAGATAATGCCCAATCTTCCAAATTTGTCAGCAAATTTGCCATTACTCGAGGCATAAATTCCTGGGCTAGCAGTTTTCATATCTTCCCTTTGGCAGAGAAATAGCACATGCAACCTACCACTATTTTCACGTGATAGTTTGTATGATGTCTGGATAGTTTCTCTTTGAAGCTCTGTATTGTATGTCTTAATGTAGATGGGCATGCGCATCGGATGTGCTATTTTTGTGCCTGGTAGAAAATCTGAAGCATACAATGGGTTCTCTAAGCAACCATACGTTGTTTTTAATATCTTGAAGATCATCCTGCACAGCAAGCGGCATGTAATCATCATTTTCCAGCTTCTTGAAAGAGATGTAGGTTCTGTCTGCCAAACCAACTAAGAAATTTATACGGATCATCGAATCTCATTCTCTTACAAAAAGTCATGCTAGTTTCACCAAAATACTGTGTGATGTAAATGTTCTCATCCTTTAGGTCCTCGAAATTTTTGAGTGCATTGTTCACTGCAAACTCAACCACATGAGCATCATTGCAGCTGATCCTACATTTTTCGAGCATCAGGAGCCACAGTTCCTTGGTGTGAGAAGCAAATTTGGGATAGGAATACCTCTCTGTGTCAATGTATGGTCCAAACACATTCTTCGATTCATTGAGCATATCATGGAGGAACATGTACATGACATCTTTCCATACAGATTTCTCATCAATCATGAAAAAAATAGTATTGGGAGGAAGAGATAACAGGATTGACTCGTAGGAATCAGTATTCAATCTCTCGTGATTTGTGATTGCATCAAATCCTGCCTTGTTCATAGACTTTGAAAAGAATCAAAGATTTTTCACTTCTCTTGCATGTCTTTTCAGCTTGATACAATCATGTCCATAATGTTTTTTGAGGTTAGTAATCTTCGCACTCAGAATTGTGTTCAATTTTAGCACAAAACAATGACATTAGGGTAGCTCCTCCTCCCTCCTCTTCCCCATGGACTGAGTGTTTTATAGAACATCACAAGAGATGATTTGACCCACCTCCATGACAAAGACCAATGATGATTGGACAAATTGGTGAGTGCTTTCCACTTTCCGGTCACCTTGCTTTTGGTTTTGGTTCCAGTCACTCTGACTTTTATCATCTCCACCTCCTTTGTGCCTCATAGCTTTTTCATGTAGGAACAAGTACGAAAAGTGAAAAAAACACAAACACAACCACAACACAAACATCCCCACCATGGCAAGCTTCCACCCTCTCTAGCAGCATGGATTTATTGGTTATTACCAATCTAGCACATGGGTGACATAGAAGAGGGGCTGGGCAAGGGTGCTGTTAAAAGATTTAATTAATTTGATAAAACAATGGGGCAATTAATTTATATCTAGTTACAGTTTTATTTTTGATTTGCTAAAATGTAAGGATTTCAACAGCATTTTTTATGGCCATACCATGGGGTGTATATGGTGAGAAGCACATCACCTGTTGGAGTGTATTGGTGGCTTCATGTGAAGCTCCTAGATGCCACCAAGCAAGTGCTCGTGCCATGTCACCCCAGCGGATGCCATGGCCATTGTCGTGGATACAATGCACAACAAACATTTTAGCTACTGATTGTCGTACTTTTTTACTTAGTAAACCTATTTAATTTGGGGACACAAAACAGACCCTCTATTCAGCTCATCGAAGCAACGAGCTTCACAGAAAAGTGAATCGAGAGCTTTGTTTCTGACAAGCTCAGCTAATGTTGATGTCTTTTACAATTTTTAGGCGACCACAATGAAGAAACTTAGTTTTTACAAAGCACTAAAAATAATTGGGCCATATGGCCCAGCAGCAGTTATTAAGCTGTTAAGAGGTGAGAGCTTATTTATTTTGAGTTTATCACCAGCAATTAAAATCCGCTGCTAACACTCGGCAAATTAAAAATACAGAGACCCACCCTCCTCCGAACATCCCCTCGATGCCTTGACTTTCGTCATGACTGATTCCGCGTATTGTTCAGATATTTTTTGTTAGAATCTTTTATATCTGGTATGAAGTCAGATTCGATGCCCAATGTAGCGTAAAGCATTTTCACATAAGTTTCTCCAAGCTTGACCAATGATTCGTAGGATATCACCACAACGTTGTTTCTAGACGGCAAAGTGCTCAGCCTGCGTTTGCCCTTGTCCTGGTCTTGTTTAGCGACCCAGTGCGTGTATGACTTCGTAGTAACCTTTTCATCGACATCTTTTAGAATGTATGTATTGATCGCATTAATAATGATTTCCATTCCAACTTCCTCCTCTTGCTTCCTAAGATCCGGGTCGGAGCAGTGATCAACGCGCGCAGTATATGATATCGTACTATCTCTTATAACAATGATGAATATTTGCTCGACTCCTTGTGCATCATACCATTTCTTGTTCGTGGTTATATCAAGTTGAAATCTCTTGGGATATTCCATCGCCTTGCCATTCAGTTGATAGCCCCAAAGATCTGCCGCCATTTCATTACACTGCTGAATTTCATCTGGATCACTCTGTGCCCTTGTGCATTGCGGTGGAAGTATGACATCCACAACTGGGGGATTCGGACGTCTAATGCAATCTGCACCCCATGGCAACGAGAAGTGCTGTATCTGCACATCGCTATTCTCCACACACTTGTGAGGTTTCACCAGAAATTTCTTTAATTCGCATCCATGTGATTCATCGTTGCACGTTTCCCTGCATGGCAACGAGCCTTCGCGGTAGGGACCTGTATTCAATGCATCTTGAAATATTTTGCTCACGAATTGCGTACCTGAGGATTCTAAGCCGATAACAGAGATGATTTTCTTCGGCAAGATAGTGTACTTTGGCCTCTGGGCCAATTCAACGACATCGTTGTCGTTAATCAAGACATGACGATTCTGATTTGCAATGAATAGCGTTGCGATGAAAAGGAAGATAACACTGACAAGTCTCAAATACGTCGGTCTCGACGAAGGATCGAGTACAGCTAGTGATCGATTTTTTGTGGGAGACAGCCGAGCCAGCGGACGCGGTGAACGCTGCGACTGCGACTGCGACGACGGCGATGACGGCGATGACGGCTGCATTTCAAGACCAAGGCTTTCAAATGAGGACAGTAGTGCCTTGCGTTCAAACGAGGACGGTAGTGCCTGTGGTGGAGACCGGATCGACATCTCTACTACTGGGTTGGTTATCTAAAAATCATGAGTTGAGATGGATAATATTTTTATGCACACACATGACAAAAAAAAATGGATGATTCCCTGATTTTAACGTCTTTTTTTCAACGGCTAAAGGAGGGCCCAGAGGAATATTGGGTCCTTTTACGAGAGAGGAGATGTGTTCTTAGGAATCAGTAGAGTACCGAACCACAAGTTGAGAAGTAACAAATAAGTGTTCCTATAGTGTTCTACTTTGCTGCAATTCTACTGGCCATCTATAGTGCTGCTTCCATTCCGTCCTCATTGAATCTTTCGTCGTTTTCAGTCGTAGTTTGAGTCTTGTCTACCACGTCCTCTTCTCCTGACATATCCTTGTCCGCATCTTTTCCACAATCGACCTCTAATTCTGGCATTACCCTACGCTGTAGAAGAGTGCAATCCTTCGATTCGTGGTTGAACTTTCCACATAACTCACAACGGATCCTTCCCTCCCCTTTCTTCTTTTTTGCTATTTTGTCGTCTCCACTTGAATCTGTTCGTTTCATCTTCTTCCTTGACTTTGCCATGGCAACCTCCAATCCAGACTTCTTC